>BOPP01000043.1:3953577-3972873 GCA_017312745.1 Gryllus bimaculatus
CAAGAGAGAGATGCCGCCGCCCGCCATTTCGTGGCAACCGTCCTCGCCGCGCCCCCGCACAACTGCCGTCCTAATCCTCACAAACCGGTCCCCCCCCGAAGCCCATTTCCTTGCCCTTCCTCCTTTCCAAAAGACTCGCCCGCCCCATCGGCCCCCGCGACGCCTGCTTCCAATCCTCGCCCCGCTTCCTCCGCCAGCCCCTTCCCCTCCCCCACCCTCCGCGGCGGCTGTCGCCCGCAGCGCGCGCGTAAAGCGGGGGGCGAACATTTAAAAGCGCGTTCCCCCAACGCGTCGAGGCGCCGTGCTGCCTCCCCGCGGCGTTGCCATGCGTTTCCGTCCCCTCCGCCCCCACCCCGCCCTGCCACTCCCGCTGCAGGAAGGTTTAAGCGCGCCGAGCTGTCAACGCCGTTTTCATCCGGACATGCGTTGTTCCGTCTCTCCGCCCCCCCCTAGCTGGGCTGCCCGACTCACCCCCAGCACCCCGGCATTGCACTACGTGGGAAGTACGCGATTTGTGTCAGTACCCCGACGCACAGGGACTTCTGAGGTTGTGGATGCACGAAGTAGCGTCGTTTGTTAAGGAGTTCTCCGCACGTTTCGTTCATTGTAAATATTTTCTCTAAGAGGTTAACACGAGTTAGACGCTAATCTTTGTATGAGACGCGCATTTGCTTTTGGGAAGTCCCTGGAAATAAATCGCGTTTTCTCCATGTTCAGGTCACATAATATAAATTATTAATAACGTTTATAATAATATTAATAATATTATTAATCATGTTATAATAATTTATTTAATAGTATTATTATTTATACTTATATTATTATTGATAATGGTATAAATTATTTTTATAAAATTCATGGGGTTAAAATGTTTACAAGTCGGCATCTTTGGATACTCTTTTTCTTTGAAAATTCATGTTTTACATCAAATGGAACTTTTAGTGAATCCGATTGAACAGAACTAATAAGCAATATGACACACTAGCAAATACAAAATTTTGGTAGATTTTTATTCCTTGTGAAAATTGTCATAGATGTCAAATTATACCGTGAAGAAATGAAAATTCTAAAGAAACTATGAAGAAAACAATACAAAAACTGTTTCTCATGAGAAAGAGAAAAATGTGAATAATACCAAAAGCTCTCAGAATTATATATATAATCTGATGAGCATTATTAAGTATATTGTACTCTCATAATTCCATAATGAAAGAGGGTCGAGCCTCTCCAGTCTTCAATTATAAATTGCTTCCACAGTCACTTGCATGAAAATAGTCCTTTATAAACGTGGAGTATCATGCTTCTTTGAGCGCGCGAACTGCAATGAAAAAGTGGATGAAAAAGTTGTCTCCAACATCTCACGTAATTAATGTTACTCTTTCTCGGTGGTTGTAAATAAATCTCCAGCGGTGTTTCAAAAACGCGTTTTTAATTGCTTGCGTTTTATGTTGCAAGTGGAAGTTACTTTCCTTTCTCGATTACCTTTCCGCTATTCATTTTCAATTTAAGAAGTTGAAAGATACTCCCATGATCCACAAAATGTTGCGAATAATTAACGCCTGAAATGACCGCCGAAGTTGATACTTTCTCTCATTGAAAACATTAACGCAATACGGTCCCCAATTTAATTCATATTGGATTCGCATTCCGTAATGGTGAAAGATTGAGATTTTTCATTTGACTGTTCATATTCAGGTTTTCATATTCAGGTTCAACTTCAGGTTTTCAAATAAAAATATTTTGTGCTGTATCTTTCGTTTGAAAAGAAACAAATCTGTGAAATTTCTAATGAATTTTACGATATATGTTTATTGACGGAGTTACATGGGTATACAAATTAGTTAATTGAATTGAAATGAGGCTAGTTAGGGAATAATAACTTGTTAAAATGAACATTTATATACTTTATACTCTTAGGGATGTATGTGAAAGTTTTTAGTGTTTGTAAAGTTTCTTTATACGTAGATGTTGATTCTGGTGAACAATTTTCAAAGAGAATTAAATACTCACTTTGCTTTACTGCTTTATTGCTCTTTCATATTAGTTTTTAATATACGTTTGCATTTCAGAAACATATAAACACTCCAGAAACATGTCAATTTTTTATTATTTACAAAAAAATGAATATATTTGTTCACTTAATTTACACACTTCAACTGCTTTTTATATTTGTGTTAATTTGTTTTTGTAAAAAAATATCTATTTCTTATGAAAATAAACAAATTACATATTTCTGGAGTGGTTACAAGTATATACTTCTAAAATGCACATTTAAGAGCAGAAAGTATGTTTTTAAACCAACATTTGTTTGCTTGTTGTGGTTCAGAGGTTTGATATATCGAAGAACTTTATTAGACAAAATATGCTTAACATTGACTTAAGAACTTATTTTCAAACTTTCGTTGTTTCCTCCGTGGACACTTGTAAATTTAAGAACTACATGTGTTTACCAAAAAACACCATCATTTTCTGTAAATGTGTGTTAAAAACGTCAGGTTTTGAGTTATGGGAAGAACATAAATATTTTGAACATTTAACGCTCTTACAGTCCATTTTATAGGGACACTAATGGACACATCATTTTTGGAAAAAACAGTTCCACACCCGTTCATGACATTAAAAAGAAATATCTGGTGTTTGCGTGACAGCATCGTCAGGCCCTTGTGACGAGTATTTCTCCTTGAATGTATTTTAGCCAGTATGCTACAAATCAAGTCAAGTCAGTGTACCTTTCATCCCTATCAGCCAGAGGCTCAGCCCTGTTGCTGTTTGGGATCTCGGACGGTCATCGAACCGGGACTCGCGGGGACTCGAACGGAGGTCGGTTGCGAAGCTCGGCTGCCGGCGCCGGCATATTGATCCACGCGCACAGCTTTATCTACTTCGGCAGAGAGCAAACTAAGATTTGAAAGTGTTTGTTGGCCTATTTCCAAAAGGAAAGTCCACCATGTTTGCATACCAACTTAAAGACAATTCCAGGGATTCCACGAAGCGATTATGCATTGATACGTTTTCGAACAAATTTTTAAATACCCGATAAGCATTGAAAGATTAAACTCTCACTTATGGTAAAAATATGTAATAATGAACGAGGATACAGTACTTTCATTCCTAATCAAAAATAGAAAAGAAAATACTACGCTGGTGTCCATCGTTTACCTCCCCATATTGGCATGCTACTGTTTAAGTACCTATTTTACGTCACCTAATTTGTTAATTATAGCGAAGACATAAGTAGTCGAAAAGGTCGAATGGAGTGCTAGATGAGTAGTAGCCAATATTGATCAATCTCTAAAGAAAAGTGCAAATTCTTTTACAAACCAAACATGTTTTTGCTCTTATAATAATAACAATAGGACTTTGGTGAAACATTGAAAATCCTATAACTAGGTTTAAGTTAGTTGGACTGCTACGCCATCTGGCTTTCGGAATTTTTTAGCCTGATGTGTGTATGTATCAACGCATAATTAGAGTATACCATGTGGGTCACGGCGCACTCTGTATACGTAGAACTAAGTAACGAACTTGAAATATTACGCCGTTTCGTTTGTTCCCCGTAATTGTGCTTGCTCGCAATGTTTTCGTCGAGTCCGATTTTTTCAATATCTCCCCCCCCCTCGCCGTTCGCTCGCGCTTTGCGCAGTCCGATTCCTGTCCAAGCGGCTGTAGCACTCGGCGGCTCTCGACGAACACATCGCCCGTAATTTGATAAATTTCCCCCGTAATTGGCTGCATGGAAATCCGCCGGTTTAGCGGCCTGTAATTCCTTGAGTGTCCCAACGTTTGTCCGTTTCAACCCCCCCCCCCACTCCGGGCAGGCAATTTTAAATCTCATTCCGCCGGGGCGCGGGGTCAGCGCGACTGCGCGCGTCGTGTGTGCGCAACGAGTGAAACGGAACGCAACGGAGAGATGAGACACGACGCGGACGTCTCTCAGTGTCACCGCTTCTCCACGTCGGTGAGAAAAACAATTGTGGTGTAATGAAGAATGTACTGAGGACGTCTGAATGCACTTTTGTTTCCAGGAAAATATTTATTTTGTGTGCTTAAAAAGAGAAAAAAATGTGTTAAAACAACGAAAATATTTATTGCCCACTTGAAAACTAGTAACCAGTAAACTAGTAATTTTGTCTGTGCAGTCTGAGGAAGAGTGGGAGTTACTTTTGTGTATGTTATCGCTCCAAGTGGGATATTGCCTGCCTCGCAAGAGAATTAGAAACGGCCCTTAGACGTTTTGAAAAGTCTTCACTTCATCGGGGAAGTTCTACAGTAACATGTGATGTGTGACCAACCGTTGTATTCCACACTGGCACATATTTTACCATATATCGATAAAATAATCTGTAGAATTTACCATGAAAATATTTACAATATTCATTTATTCAAATAAAATTTGGTGAAATATGTAATAATATTTGTTTCAACGAAAATATTTATTTTTATGCAACATAAAATATATTTTTAGGTGATATGAAATTTGGAATATGGAAAATATGGACTGCTACTTGAATTACCACTGGACATTCAACGCTCATGATTAAGGGGAAAGTTGATGTATTTACCTAAAAGTTTGAGTCCTAGCACAGGGTTGGTTTGCATTAGCTTTCCTGTAAACGAAAGATGGGATCATGAGCGGTGAAATATTGTAGACGAAAAATTATGAATGGTTCAAATTGAATTGGTAATGGTATAGGAAGGTAATCATGCCTAAGCCACATGGTGCGAACGCCGATGCCTAACGCTTGATACTAACCCCGCCATCGTAGGCTGTGAGTTCATGACAAAGCTTTGAGGACGAAGGTTTGCTTCTTGACGCAGCTTTGAGGACGCAGCTCCATGCTTCGTCCTCACTTCGATCGTCTGTACTTTGTCAACTTCATCTTGTGAAAACGCTTTTGCCCAACGTCTTCCCGAGAATGTCCACTGAGAACAGCATCGCTGCTGCTGAGCATCTCCTGTTGTGCGCGATGCGACGTTCCCGATGGCCGGCGAGGCTGCAGCAGCTGAGCGTCTCGGTCGAGAGCGACGCGGTTTAACGACGGAGGCTCCGCTCGGAGAGGCAGTGGCAGGCGCAATTGCCGTCTAGGAGTGCGCGAGAGCAGTCAGGGAGAGGCGGTTGCATCGCAACTTTCAAATTCTAACTCTCCAGACGTCAAGCGGGGAGTTTGGATACCGCGTGGTCAAGTTTGTTTTCATTCATTTTGTTTCTTTACAGAGCACGCAAACCAGTTTATTTATTTTTGAGTTAAGCCGTACGAAATACATTTTGCTACGGTGCATTCACGTAAGTGTAGTAGTTTGAAAGTAATAGCTTTGCAATGCTGCTTGGTAGATCTACATACACACTCCAGCATCTGTGTAATTTATCAATGTTTTGATTGTGCAGGCATTCGGCAACCCTACCCTCGACCTAATCACAGTGTCGTTTTTCTTGTGAACTACGAAGAGTGATGATAACTAATGATGCCATCGTAATTATAACGGTTATATCAGAGCTTTCAGAGAAAGCTACCGGAGCAGACTCCCTACATAGCTTACGTTGCCGAAGTGACCTCGTGTATCTATTTCTAATTGCTGGCAGTGGCCACAAAATCCTTAGCGACAAGATGTTTATTGAAATAATTAACGAAATTTTTTTTCTTCCGAAAATAATTTGGTTCGCTGAAGATGGGGTATTCAGATACCCCGCGCGTAGTATTCCAGTAGCATTCCCTCGTATTTCAAGATTCTAGTGCGGGATTGCAATAGTTTTCGTGTTTGTTCTGATAAGCGGTAGAGTTGCCGAATTTATAGTAAATGGTTTGAGGCTCTAGTGACAATCGGATATTATCCTGAGGAGTCAGATTTTAGTATGTATATGCGATTTGAGTATCAAATTCCAGACTATCGTGCTAGGACTGCATTCAACTGAGTGCGAAATATGTAAAATATGAGGAGGGTGTAAATGTACGAGTATATTTACTCCTTTGTAACCGATCTTTGTAATAAATACAATGAATTATATGCAAATATCCATGCAACATAGATTGCCTACTGACCTAGTACATTATAATTAATAATATACTACCTATCAGTGACCCACATAAACGGGGCCCCATGTGCGTGAGTTAATGAAGTATTGTTTAAGAAAGTACATGCGGTAATTTAGAAGCCAATAGATAGAGATTCCTTATAAAATCGAGGACTTCTGAAGTTGGAATCAGATTGCTAAACGGTACAAATCTGCGTTGTGCCTTGTCCAACTGACAAATCTCTGAACATTCTGAATTATTTCGTCAGTATTAGGCGAGGACAAAGAGTATGTATTATTGAAACGTGATTTGTATAATAATATTATGACGTAAGAGTCAGGTTGGCTCCTTGAAACACCCCTTTGGTTGTGCGAGCATAGACGCAAACGAGATCACAACAAAGATGCGAAATTTTTTATGCCCCTAAGTCAGAAAGGGATGGGCCAAGGGCAGGAGACGTCTTTCCATATTTGCCTGACTCTAAAAAAGTAAGACGCGTCAGGTAACAACTGTCACGAGTTGAGGAGGAGAGGGAGGACCCCACCAACTCGTATTAAGAGAGCGAGGTGCGAATCCCTCGCCATTTTGTAGCCTCGGAACGCTGGCAGCGTGTCGCGAGGGCCGGACTGCCATGTCGCGTCTCCTTATAAATTAATGAATATATTACAGATAATTTTCTCTTTCAATTAATAATAAATCATTTATGTTCTAAACTTTTCAAGGTTTTTCTGTGCTAGTTATTCTGATCATTTCCAATAGTAAAAAACTATTTTTGAATATTCAACAGATTCATTAACTACAACATAAGTGTTCAGAAAAGTGAAGAAATATACCTAACAACATTTTCTTCTGGATTTCTTGTGACACTTAGCCTCATCATACCTTTGCATCTTCATAAGTTTCAGCAGTAGTCGGACAATATTACGTCACTCAAATTGCCTTGATAACGCTCTCCCATTTGAAGAATGTCCCGGTTGAACCCACACGGGACTCGATATCACTACAAAAAACTGTCACTTTTCTTGGAGAAATATTTTGAAAAAACTATTTGGCGATCACGAAAACACTTATTTACGTACAGGGAAAAGAAGATTCCATCCTTTTAGTCGCGCAGCTATAAGCTCAGATTGTTTCTTCGAATAATTTAAATAATGAAAAAGATCTCGAGATATTTCAGATCCCCATAAGAAACATGGTTCATTTAAGTCAGAGGAGGCTTGAAATGTTGGATATCTCCTTCTCTCCGATTCTATAGCACTTTAGCATTCATATTTACACACGATCTCTGTTACAATCTCTGGAGCTAGCGGTAGGAGCTAGCGGTAACGGGTGATAGATTTTTCTGTGTATGAACGGTACCTTTTTCTGCTAATCCGAACATTCCCGAATCGGAACAGACCAAACCCCCAATGAGCTGGGATTACCGGGGTTCTATTGTATTTTCCATATTAGAGTATCGCCTCTGGAATTGAATTGTCCCGCAGCTGTTATGGTGGCCCGGGCGCGACCGCCCCGTCGACGTCACGCTCAGTCCGCAGGGGCCTGTCGCTCCCTCCCCCCCGAACACCTGTCGGGTTTTTCCGGTCGGTCCCGAAGCTCGCTGGAGCCGTTGCGCCGCGCTGTGTCTGATCGACGGGATTTTATACGTTTAACCCAACCAATAAATTCTCTCGGCCGATCACTAATAATGTCCTTTGCGCGACCTTGTGGCCGGTACCTGTATTTTCTTCCGTCCTAATAACCACTCGCTGGGAAAATACTTCAAATTTCTGCGATATTTTACCACTCACTAGCTAAAACTTTCTCACCTACTTTCATTTCCAAACACAATATTTTTTTACGTTCGGCCGCCCCTAACGTGCTCTCTGGCACTTCACTCGCCCAATGTAGTTCTGAGATTAAAAAGATAATTATTTTTGCTTTATGGAATTACATAACGCACTTTGAAATGATTCATTGTCCGTCACCACATGCAACTTACAATCGCAAGAAAATTTGCACAATGTCCACGAATCTCTGAAAATTAAACTGTGGAATCATATCAAGAATACTTTCCCTAATTACAATTCCTAATACATTCGCCAACGACGATATTTGCCGAAAACTTTCTCTGAGGTTGCCACAAGTTTTAACTCGAACTTTTCCTGATTGAATTCACACGCCTGTCGTTTTCGGAAATCAGCGGCCACCTAACTTCTTTGTCCGGGTCGCCCTAACACTTTCTCTCGTATTCAGCAATCGATTGTCCGAATTGCAACGCCATCCTCACTTCGTCATGGAGAAAATGTTGCGCTAAACCGCCATGGACTTTGCCGCATTCCCGCATTGTGACAAGAGCGTACGCCATACGTCATAATATGAAAATTTTGGCATCATCATGAAGCAATCCTCCGAGGGAACCCAGAAAATTTTCTCGTATGATATTTCAAAATCAGCAATTATTATTAAATCCTGACTATAAACTAAACATATATATTTAAAAAATACAATCTTTTTCGCTCATTTTTTAAAAAAAATATGTTTGGAAAACGATTGTAGTGACAGGTAATGGTGCTGTTTATATGAACGTATTGGGTACAGTCTAGGGCGCCATTTGTAATACGTGGTCGAAGGCCACGGCTAGCTGTGCTGTCACTGGGATGACAGCTGTACTCTGCTAGTCACGTTTCAGAATTACTATTTTTTTTAGTAGATGTCAGATGACATTTGCATGATTTGAAAAGTGTCTCAACGTAAAAGATATGTTTTAAATATTTGACTCATCGGGACCATTGAATAAGGGAAAGAACAACTGATCTGTCATGGTTATTTAACTGAGCAGAAAACACCACTATTTCTCCAGCTACGAATCTGATGTTTTAGACGACACCCTTCCAACTTCGGCGACCTTCTCAGCCACCGCCAAATTCTCCGCGCCTCACAGCCGCCGCCGCCACCGCCACCTCCGTAATAAACAAGGCGGCAAATTACCCAACAAACTAGGCTGCTGCGGCGGGCGACGCGTCAAGTTCGCGTCATATATTTGCATGTTTATCGTGTTTATGTGTTAACTTGATGTGAATATACATATCCTCTAAAAGTTCAAGTTTTCAGCCCCGGACTGCCCCCGAGGCCCTCATACCCAAAAGTTTCGCGTTGTTTGCGTCATTCGGAAGAAGTGACGTATGCAGCGTCGTGGCCTCCGCGTGAGCTCTCGTCTTCGTCCTCGTCGCGGTTAGAGTATCCGTCAACGTCATCTTTAACCCTTCAGTGCTTCACCTCGAAGTTGTAACGCCAGTGGTCACGTGTGTGCAATAGGAGTCAATTTGAAATGAAATCCTACTACATTTTTATGAACAAAATAGGGTTTTTGTTATTGTATGGGTTTGTAAAATACTGATCTGTTGCAAAATGTTAGATAATGTAATATATGTCACAAATTACAAATCTCCTATGTACTGAATTAAATTGCATTTATACAAATATATTCGCGAATGTGGGGTTAACTGTGTGTTTTGAAACGTCTCATATTCTATACTTTTTGTACTCTTGAATAACTTTTCTTTACGTATAATAAATAAATGAGATAACCAAAATTGTTGAAAGAATTTGTAAACATATTCTGTTTGTCTTTCAGTGTACACATAAAATGAGCATCTTAAACAGAGTTTCCATGTGTGGTTAGGACACACCCTCTATTTGCGCTGCTATGATGAGCGCTCTTGCTCGTGATATGTATTGTTTGTATGTATCCATGTTTGTCAGTTTTCGAGATGTTAATTATGTGCTGTTTGATACGCCAACAAGATTCAATATTCCGAGCAAAGTTTTCTGTTCTACCTCATCGGTCAAATTTGAATCGCACTTCCATTGTTAGCAAGTTTTAATTTTTTTCTTTTTATGCATGAGTAGGCAGTAACAAGATGCACAAAACTCGTCCTGAAACAATGTAGGATTCTCTAAGTCGTTGGGTGTTTAGAAAGCGGCGAGTGAAATACAATGTTATTCCCACGAGAGCGCGTTTCCACTGGTGGCGCTAGTTTATTTACATTACTGGCGCATTTGTCTACAAAGTATATATTTGTGTTATGAAGTATTTCATCTTATTCAGTTCTACTGTTATACTAAAGTACTACTAAATAATTCGTATTCACAAATGCTAGCATCGGCTTCCTAAAAAGGACAAACGTAATTTTCTGCTAACATAATGACAGAGTAAGCATGATATTCTTTTTTTCACTTGGCTTTCTTGATCAGAAACTGAAGCACAAGTGGGCGCGTGGAATGGTATTGAAATCCAAGCTCTACTCAAGCGTATTGCATCCACACCATTAAGTATTTTACTCTTATTTTTTGATAAATCATTAGGTGGAGGTATCTACAAAGGGTACTGAAAATTTCGCACCAATATCAATAAGGCTGGATTCAAGTAGTAACCCACTCGACCACTAATGTCGTCAAAGTCACCGTCACCATTTGAGTTGTCTCAGCCACAGGTAAAGTCGGTCAGCGACCATGTTATAGTTACTCTTACCGTAACCGTCAATGTCATCGTTATCGACTCTCTTAATGTCTTGCTCTACTGTCAACATTAGCTTCACATACTCCGGCATCGTCAACGTCGTGAAAGTCCCGTTAATTTCAGACACAATCGCCGGCGTTGCAAGCAGTTGCGTCATCGCGATTGCCGTCATCATTCGTGCCACAATCAACTCTAGATTCTTCACCTTGAGCGATTTGATTTAGTGTCATTATTTTACAGAATTTAAAGGGATGCCTCTTTCTATTCACTAGTGACCGGTTCGGTAAATCCATCATGCAAATATACTGCCATGGTGTGGCGACTTCTATCACAGAGCCAAGAGTAATGACATTATAAAGTATACCGATAGAGCATTCAGCTGTTTCCTTATTTTAAGCATAATTATTTCGGTATATTACGATTGCTTCATGTCACATAGAACTGTTTCATGGTTCTAATTTGATGATTTTCAAAATGAGTAGTAATGATGCATTGCACCTTTCGATTGATTGATTGATTGGAGATACCGATCGCGTCGACTGCTAAGGTCATTAGTCCCGCAAGTGTAGGGCATGTTTTCGATGCGGGGATGTCAACGATCTTCCCCCGCAGAGTGGCGACATCCGGCTTCGACCAATGACAGCTTGCGGGAATTCTTCCCAACCAGATATTTCCCACAAGTAGGGCACCGCCCCTCCCGGGACATGCTCTAAGCTCCCGAATGCTCTCCCGAGTAGTAGTGTAGAGAATGTGAGTGTGAGTTTGTGTGAGGGGTGAGGATAAGACACGGACGATGGAGGGAAAGATAGTGCCCGTTTGTAAGGGTACTGCTCGGGCATTCGCCTGGTGTTGATCGGATACACCACGGAAAACTACTGATCATAGCAGCCGACTTTAGAAATTTCACCTTAACTCTCTAGCTTCTGTCAAAAATCCTGCCATCGTCGAGACTAGAACCCCGGGACCTTCCGGTCAGAGGATTTCAGTGAGATCAGTTGATACTGTGAGCCACCTTTGTCGGTGAATCTCTCGAATACGAATGTTTATTGATATGTAAGTAAATAATAGAATGCATGCTTGGAATATATTTGCCGTCAATATCGTGTATTCTCTCGGAGCTGCATACGTACTGCACTTAATTGCAAACATAGAATGAAAAAGAATGTTCTCCAGTGTCTTGTTCATTCGTTGTTTTATTCACGCATTCAACCGTGAAGCTTGATGATTGTTAGGAACAGATCTTTCTCCGATAACCCGACAATCATGAAAATTTGATCATCTGAGAATGCAGAATTTTCAAAAGTAAACACAGAAATTCATCAATGCTCTGCGATATATTATATAGAATTTTATATAGAATACCAAATGTAACTCAGATTATAAATGCTTAGATTTCTATCTTATCATCAGCCTGATCACCAGTGTTTAATTCGCTATCGATCCTTACCATTTCATATGTCGAACTAACACCTAATGGCCACCGCTACGAATGTCAATGGTAGACTATTGCAATGCTGTAGATTTGATCTATCTTAGACTCGCTCCTTGACTTGTCGAAGTGTAACGCCACCCTTAATATTGATAGTTTTAGGCGCAGTCGTGACCATTACGAATGTCTATTTTGGAGCGAATCCTTCCAGTTCGTGAGTAGCAATTTTAGACGCAATGGGGAGTGCCGACGTTCGGCCCAAGTCCAGCTCCTACGAGCGACGCCTCAATGCGCTACTTGCCGCCGGCGCCGCGCAGCGCAGCGCAGCGGAGTGGGGCGGACGGGCGAGCGGGCGGGGGCCACCGCCTGAAGAAGCGGAGCGAAGGTCAACAGGGGGGCGCGAGTGACGCTCCGCGCCCCCCCTCCCCAACCACGATCCCAGCCGCCCTCCCGGCGCTACCCTCCCCGCCCCCTGCCTCCCCACCACGGCCCCGCCTCCGCCTGCACCAAAGCCCTCGCTCTGCTTCCGCCCCTCACTCACCGCCACCCCGGCCGTCGCTCAGCCCCCCGCCTCCTCCCTCGCCACGACAGCTCTGGGACGCCGTTTCTCAGGCTGTCGTGAACGCATGAGACTCTTTGGTCCCCGATCCGCTGGGGCCCTTTTCCCCTGTTCCATCATCACGTTGCTTGTCTTCTGTCCTGCTTTAGCCCCGCTTCGTATCTAGAACTGCACTGTGTTTTTTTGTTCTTTCTCGTATACTAGTGTTATAGTAGTTCTGAACGTAGTACATACAAAGTTACGTAAGGGCATATTTTTGCGCAACATCATTTTTCAATTGCGCGAGGAATTGATGTGATCTATTGCTGCTGCTGTCTTGCGATTAATCTACATTATAGATAGCTACAACTATTTTTGCCCATTTTGGTTCGTAGAAGTCTTTAACAAAGAAAAAGAAAATAATCCCGTTTCTTAATATTTTAACTTCCAGAAACTAACAAACTATGTCCCCAATTGTTATTTAGATGTTGCGGAACAAATATATTCTCAAAAATCTAGTGGTGTTCTCAGAATAGTTAAACACACTCATTGCTTTACAACAGAAATATTTTATCGTCAAAATGCATTTTATCAAGACTTTGACACGCAATATGGCCGTATCTTTAGGTATTCTGAAATAAACATCCAAATAAAACAATTGAAACTCTTGCTTCCACTAGTACACTAAATTCGATTTTCTCCCACAGGCTGAATAGTATTCTCACTATATCTTAAATAGTTTTGATTTCCATAGCCTTTGCATTATGGATATATGATCTAGGAAATATCACTTGATTTAGGACACTTTAAATACTTAACTTCATGACAGTATGAATACGAATGTTGAATTTAATATTTTCACAAATGTTTACGACAATGCTTTGTCCAAAATTAAATTACGGAACAGAGAACATTAAATAGATATTTAGAAATCAATGTTTACTCTCCAGAAATTGTCCTTTTCTTTGAGGAGAACAATAATCTGTATTCAGACCTATTATAATTTCTAATTTTACTTTTAAATCTCATATTTGCTTTTATAGTTTTACTTTAAATTTAACATGTTAAAAAAACAATTTGAATAGTTAATGTATGCGCGTGTTCCTACCTGATGATGAGGCCGTAATGGGTCGCGAAACGTTGTGTTTTGGTGCATTTTGAAGATAACATATTTCTTTTTTAAAGAAATGAGTGTTTGATTGTCATTAAGTATCCACAGGATTCCTCTGTCCTACAACGTATCATATAGACAACTACTGGTTGGTGTTAATTACAAATCTAGTGTGCAAACTAGTGTATTGGTGCATCCAAGTTGCAAATAAATTAAATCACGAGGCTAAAGTTTTGTTTCATAATATAAAGGAACGATTATGATCATTGTCACTATAATTATGGCAATATCAATTATGATTATAATCATTTTCACTGTAATAATGGCACGTACCTTTGCACGTAGCATTGAAATATTCAACTGCGAAACAACAAAAGGAATCGTGATGAATCTGCAGGGGAAAAGGCAAACGATTACGAATTGCGGTTTTTGTTCCGAGAGCACCGAAAAACCTCTAGTGATTATGTGCGTAATTGTTCTTGAATACGGAATTAAACATTTTGGAATGATAACAATATAAACGTGCAAACTGATATTTTACATTACTCAGATGGGTACTTCATTCCTTTACTCTATCTTGTACGTCTGTGCATCTCTGTGCATTCATGAGGCTTTCCCAGAGTACTTTCGCGCTGTCTTCATGTTATTCGTCCTCCTAGTTGCGGTTTCGTTTGTTTTCGTTTCCTTTTCTTGGATCATGCTGCACTCCTCTATATCCCTTTAATCAGTGTGTGTGTGTGTGTGTGTGTGTGTGTGTGTGTGTGTGTGTGTTCGTCATGTGCTAGAAGTGTCGGAGATAGTAAAAGTTCGAAGATATAAAAGTATACTGGAAACAGTTCCTTGGAGAGCTTTTTGCAAAGCTTTACGCTGGGAGAGGCGCAAAAAAAAGGCATGATTGCACAGACAGTACAGTTTGCAAAATGAATGAGCAGAATAACTGATAAGCAAGCGAGACTTACAGAGACTGGCAAATGTTGTGAATTTATGATGTTTCCCTTCACTCTTCATTGAAACAATTATCTACCGCCCCGACTGCCCGATAATAATAATAATAATAATAATAATAATAATAATAATAATAATAATAATAATAATAATAAAGTATCCTTCCACTGGTTTTAAATGGTATGTATGTGGTAACATGTGGTACTATTTTTTTTATATACAGGAAAGGTACGTGGATTCGTTTGATTCTCAAAGAGGTCATTTACGTTGTAGTGTATAAACACGTTTGGATTTAGTTTTTGAAATCGTTGCCTTAATTAAACGAATTAAATGGCTGTATATATTAGTAAAGTTATACTAATGTTTCTAGAAAATTATTCGTAGAATTTGCCTTGCCTATTAATGATGAATATCGTTAATATTCCGTAATATACGATTTAATATTTGTAAATTGCATGAAAGAGTAGAACATTGGAATTGAATATTTATCGGAAAGCTAATGGTTTATTTGTAAACGAAATGCAAACAAAATCATATTCACCGCAACGTATGATTGCTTGTATGTAATGTAATAGAATGTGATGAGTGTGAATGATTTATACAGTCATACCCAGAATACACGTAAATATTTAACCCTTGTAAATTTATTGTCTTAAAAACTCATGTCCAAGTGGAGAAAAATTTAAGTGTTATTTGATCAGCAAGATACGCTGATAAAATAAAAAATAATTTGATGTAGTGTATACAACTGTTCTACATGCAAGACTTGACAATTTTCTGTGGAAATATTAGCGAAGTAATGCATGATTGTTGCGTTTCTTCATCTTTAATAACCGAAAATACAGTTTACGAAAATGCATTGAATTACATCTGTTCTTATGAAGATTCGATGGTCATCATTGACTATTCTCACAGTAATTACATCAAAATTCGAAAACAAATCGATATCTTCACTTGTACTTTAATAAATAAATATGTTCTACAGACAGAATTAGAAATTGCCGTTCTAAATCATAACAAACCAATAAATAACTAGGGAGGCACAATGTATTCTCAAAAATCTTTATTGTTAACACTACGTTTCCATTCTACAACTTTCTACAAAGGGTTTTTTACTTGAATATCCAACCTCAGTTGATGATTTTAAGAGTAGAGAACTTGAAACTGAAGCCCAGTCTCAAGAGAATCCGTAGGTTGGTAGGCTAGTGGAAAGTACAAGCTAGCGCAATATCCATCAAAAAAACTGACAGAAAACTTCATTCCCTAGGGCGAGAGGGTTTCCTAAAATTCGCATAAATGCACGGGATTGACGGCGCGCTGCCACAGAAAACCGCGGCCCGCGGGATCGCCGGCAGAGCAGCGCAACGCTATCTGCGCTTGCCCGTCGCCCGCGGCCGCCCCCGCCACTCCCCATCCCTCCCCCGCCGCGGGCAGCGGCCGTGCGGGCGAACGATCTACGGTCGTTCGGAGCGGGGCGCAGGGTGGGGGGTGGGGGGGTGGGGGCGGGGCGGGGAGAAGCGGACGCCGGTCGGGCTCGCGTGCCTGTGCGGGCTGTCTCCGATGCGCGCCATCTCGCAGGCCTCGCGTACCCGTCCCTCCCGCCCCCGCCCCCGCCCTGCCGCTAACGGCCCGTGCTCCTCTGCGCCACCTAACCGCCCACTCTCACCCCTGCCCTCCCTGCCCCTTCCACCCCTTTACCTTTTTCCGCCTGCTGCGCCCCTTTTCCGCACGTCGTCTCTATCGTTCCTTTCCATTCCCTACCCGCCCCTACCTATTTCGCTTCTTTCACCTCACAACCCCACGCCCTCTCTCCTCCGCACTCTGCCTTACCCACCTCCTCCGCCCTTTCGCCTCCTTCAGCCTGCTCAGGCCCGCTCACCAGCCTACGTCCCTAAACTCACCTCCGAATCCTGCCGTCCACATCTTACATCTTCCTCCGCGCCTTCCAACCTTCTACTTCCCTTTTATCATCGCCTCGTTCCGCGCGCTTCGTCCCTCCGCCACCATTCGACTCCATACTGCAACTCTTCTGCAGCATTCTCTCCCACCCCCCTTGTGTTCCTGCACTCCGTTAACCCCGCTTCTTTTCCGCTCCTCCCACGTCCACCCTGACCAATCCCCACGCCCTCCTCGCACTCCGCCCCATCCGCGCTTGCCCGCTCCGCCCCGACCTGCTCCGTCCCAACTCAGCCTTTACTCGCTTCCGCCCCCTGTCCGCCCCTGTCCACATCTGTCCTACCTTGTTCGCGTTCCCGCTCCCACCACGCTTCCCTCTGCGCTTGCTTCCACTACCCCGTCCTTCCCCCTTCGCTAACCGCTTCTCTGTCCTCCACTCTCCGCTTCGCGCTTCGCGCGCCTCTCAATCCTTCCGCCTGCCCGCTCCGCCCCGGCTACCGTCGCACGCTGCATTGCTATTCCACCTCCCGCAGCGACGCCCCCCGCCGTCAACCGCGCGTCTCTTGGGCGAGTGCTCGCGGCCCCGCAGATAAAACCGGAGACCGCTTTGTTTGCAGACAATGGCAATGGCAGCCGCTCGCTGCCTGGCCGCCGCCACTCGCCGTCTGCCCGCCCCGCCGCGCCCTCCCGCCCCGCCCTTCCGCCCCGCCGCCCGCGCCCCGCCGCGCCGCGGCCGCACCTTCCAGCGCCCCCTCTGGCGCTGCCTCAATCCTCGACGCCCGCGCGTTGCTCTCCCTGGCTGAGCCCTCCTCCTTGCCCGCGTGCGGATGCCCCGCTATTCCTCCGGATCCACGTCATCCCGGTTTCTGGCGGCTTCCTTTTGAGGTATTTGCTGGCCATGGATGGGTCGGTGGGAGTGGAGAATTGTCTGTCGCCTTGTGTGATGCGCCATTAGACGAGAAGATGTTACGTTGATCAAAGATCTGCTAGATGTGTGCGAATGTCGGTCGTAAGGAGACTAACGGTTGTTTTTTGTGTCCAGCTTGAACAGTAGAAGTAGAAGTAAAATTATTTTCTTACTAACAACTACCAGCTTTTAGTATTTACCTGCAATCAATTCTAAACGATCGATTGAAATGATGGCAAAATTCCTTCAATTATGTGAGACATAAGAAAAGGAACAAAGCAAGTATTCCAGCGATCTGGGGAACAGCCGGTTACAGATGACAGTGAAAAGGTGAATAGTTTAAATAGGCTTTACGATCTGTTTTCAAGCCGAAGGATCAATCCCCAGTAAAAGAAACAACACCAGTCATAGAAACATTTCGACTCAATGCAGGAATTATTAGAAAAAGAATCGCAAAAATTAGGAAACATAAGTCGGTAGGTCCTGATGGAATATCAGGAGAAGTACCAAAATTTGTAGGGGAAGCCATGATTCCGTTTAATGACGGTTAATGGAAGAACTATAAATAATAATACGTTACCTAAAAATTGGAAAGACACAATTGTAATGCCGCCTGACAGGAGAGGTGACAGAAGGATTGTAAACAATTACAGGCCTATAAGTTTGACATCAGTCGTATGCAGCAGATGGAATACATAATTGCAGAGTATACGAGTTTCGAATAAAACTGATGGGCTCTTTCACAATCAATACGGCATTCGTCCTGGGCATTCGCGGGACTGTTGCTTTTGGTCAGGACATAGCAGACTCGCTAGATGAAGGGAGGACGCAATAATATTAGATTTTTCTAAGGCATTTTATCTTGTTCCGCATGGCCTTTTAATTGCAAAATTGTCAAAAACTGGATTGGTTCATCGAATAATCTCATGGATAAAAGAATTTTTTAAGGGGCGCAATCAAACAGTTAGAATAGGTGATAAATATTCATCAAAAGCTGATTTAACCTCTGGGGTCCCCCAGGGGAGTGTGTTAGGGTTATCCTTAGCGTTCATTAATGACATTGCAACTAGAATAAAATCGAAAGTTAAGACTTTTCGCGTAACATATAGGAGTATTGACTCGTCTGCGGGTCAAAACATTTTACAGAACGACCTAAACTGTTTATGGAACTGGGCATGCAAAAATAAGATGGAATTAAATCCGGAAAAAGAGTAAATCCATTTCTTTCACCAAGTCTCGCTAGAGTGTATGAATACGCTCCAATAATGAGTTAGGAACTAACGTTACACGACGTGTAAAAGACTGTAAGAATTTGTGTTGGGATAAGAATTTGTGAAGCGACTTGGGTTGGTCGGATCATCATCATAGTGTCAAAAAATCCTTGAGGAGGTTGCACTTTGTAATGCGAATGCTGAAAAATAGTAGTCCAAATGCCCGATCCTTAGCATATACTACACGCCTTCGTCCTATTTTAGAATACGGAGCGACATGTTGGGACTCGAACCGAAAACGGCAAATCGAGGCGTTAGATAAAATTCAAAAACGGGCCAGAAAGTTTGTAAATTATGGGCGCCTTGTTGATGGTCGAAAAAATGGAAATCCTTATCTAAGAAAAGGGAAAGGGTGCGTTTATGCGTAATGTAGAAAACATACAAAGAGCACAGCATTGGCATGTGTCGGTAGAAAAATACAGAAACCAGATTATAAAAGCAGAGGCGATCATCCTTGAGAAATACGATGTAGAAAACAAAGAACTGATATAGGTAAATACTCGTTTGTGCATCGCACTATAGTAGATTGGAACAAACTACCTGCAAAAGCACTAGAGGCTCTTCTCTCTAATGGCAAATTTAAAAATATGCTTCATTCCATCTAGATCATCGCTAATAATACTGAGATATTTATCTTTATTATTATTATTATTATTATTATTATTATTATTATTATTATTATTATTA
>BOPP01000043.1:3982025-3994748 GCA_017312745.1 Gryllus bimaculatus
ATATATATATATATATATATATATATATATATATATATATTATAGAGTAACAGACGTGACTGACTTGATGATTCCAACATAATGCGATTCGAAACTTCGTAGAGTAGAGAAGAAAACATTTTTTGTATTTTCTAAGAAATGCATTAGATGTTGTGTGATACAATATTGTCTGTTCACTAGTTCAATGAGAACGTAAATTTATATTTTAATCTATTATATTTCAGTTACATCAAATATACAATATTTATTTTAATATTACACACATATGAATAATTTGTCATACCTTTAGCCCATTGATTACACTTTAGCTCATTGTGTTTTCTGTGATTGTAAGATCGACAGATTCCAAATCATTCGAAGGGGGAGTGTGAGTTAAAAGAGACAATTTTGAAAATTCCTGAGGAAATGAGAAATACATTTCTTTTATTTTCTTCGATGTTTTTGCTTTTTCCACCCACTGGCAATATTGATTTCAAGTCTCCAAACATAAAATATGAAAACTCATGATATTATTTATTGAGAGTAAAAGGAGAAAAATATGAATACGAATGTCTGTAGTAGGACAAATGCTCTACAAAACCACACAAAATGGATTTCTAAAGAGTAGCACACACACGCACTTCTCAAAAATAACAAATTTAATACTCTCATAAAACAATGCAATAAATTAAATATTTTATCAAAACCTGCCTTACACAGTACAGCAATAATATTATATAGTATATTAATAGATAACAGCATTTCTTACAATATTAACAATATAAAAATATTGCTGTTCCATACTGCAACACGTAAGAATTATTTAATATTTGGCAGCCTCCTCCTTGAAGCCTTGCTGTCGCGTGACACCAGTAGTGTCGTAAGCACTGAGTGGAATAATTAAATCAATTCGCGGGAATAACACAACCAAATATTTGCATTTTCCAATGAAAATTAAAATTGTTTAATTGTTTTGGTATTTTCCCCGACTCCTGGGCGGCACCTCCTGCTGAGCTGGACGCTGCGGAGTTTTCTTTTGATTTTTGCGCGCATTGGAAATTAGTTGCACTCCATTAGAAAGCAATATTACGAATTATTACTAAGGATTTGGGTTATTGCTTATCACTTATTTATTTTCCGCTCGCACATGAAACGTGTCATCAACAGAGCGGAAATTACTTGCACTGAACCCCAAAAGAGTTGAATTCATAAACTCTCTGGAACTCGCTGCCAAAAAACACTGCTTATTTTTGAATGATTCGAAACATTTACATTCCACAATTCTACGCAACGATTTCCTCAATATGTGTGTAAGTGGGTTACCAGTGTCTACATTCCTGTTTACCGCACTCGGAAACATTTTGTTTAGTGAAATTGTATAGAATACATGCGGTCTACAACAGCACAAAGTAATTATATTTTCGTATACACATGAATTCACATTCATTTAGCATATGAATGTTTCTTATAGCAAGGTAATTTAATGTTTCCATAATTAAATTTTTGTGTTTCTATCCTCTTCCTAGATTGTTCATATACACAATAAACTCAGGTTGACTTATGTTATGAGGCGAGAATCACAATTTATTTCATTTTGGAAACAAACCACTTGCCATCCGGTCAAATCAATAATTGACACGTTAGATTCACTCTTTTTACTGCCTCGCACTTACGAATGTAAGAAGAAAAAGTATTGTAATAGTGTGCCGAGAAACTGGCGAATCTTTGGCAGAAAAAGTATTATTTTCCGGCGCTAGTAAAGAAAAATTCGATTAATTTCGTTCCTATTAATAATAAGTTACTTTCTCTAACACGTGTTGTAACCATAATCCATATCTTGGGGATTCTTGATACCAAAAAATAGATTGAAGGCGTCTGTGGTCAACGCTTTCGCTCCGCCGATTTACGTCAAAATTGATTTTCTCTGATAGATCTGAACGGGCAGGGCTTTGGGGGTATCAGAGGGAGATTTTTCTTTTTGGAGTACTTATATGATGCCTTAAAACATTCACAACATATTCTCAAAAATTGCACCAAACTTTTAATTAAACATTGTTCTCGGATGGAGCAAAAAGACGATGAAGAGAATGGCGCACGTCTCATCTTCGTTGAAATTCCTGATTTTTGGAAAATATTAAAAGTGAATTTTTGGGGGTGTCTTTTTACAACTACAATATTCAAGATAGAGATTTTTTTCATAATGAAATTGGTTCTTTAACGACAGATCTTGAAATAAGGTCTTGCTCAATTTTTCGAAAATGTAAGGAGTGTGTGTAATTTGCGCGAAGTATAGGCTTTTTAAAAATATTTTTCTCAAAAATCGGTCTAAGCTTTTTCTTTAAATTTTGACCTCGTATGTGTCTGGTGATATAAATATTATTGTGCTAGTCCCATTTTAACCAAACTCCGTATTTTCAAAAATTGCGTTAAAAAAGTTAAGTTTAAAAAGTTTTAAAACTATAAAATTTTAGTTAAAGATTTTTTCCTTAGATAAAATCTGTTGTAAAATATTAGCGCTTTAGATAGGGTTATGTAAAATTTTTTGAAGAAACGAGTTGTTTTCACGGAATCTGTGTGAAAATCTCAAAAGCCACACCCATTTTTTAAGGATAGAAGGTACGCTAATAAGAATGGCGTGAGTCTGATTTTCATTGAACTCTCTGGAATTTGTAGCCCAATGTTTGCTACAAGGATAGAATTATTTTCCAAAATGACTTTATATGCCCCCGTAAAAGGATTGTAATGATGATGGCATCTGCATCTAACAATGCAATTGTTATTATACTCGGGTCAATTTGTCTCCGCTGAACCCAATGTAGTAGCACTTCCGCCCGCCCCATTGAGACGCTAGATCAACAGCGGATCTCGAGAGGAGCAGTTGGGCGGCCGCACGGAGGCAACCGAAGAGAGCGTAACGCGCGTGCTTTTATTGGAACAAAAAGGGTCAAAGGCAGGGGCGTCTGGCTGTGCGAGGGGGGCCCGACCGCGGAATGGTAGCGCTGTGAAGGGTCGTGTTCCGCTCTGCGGGGCCCCTTGCCCTTACTGCTGATTTGCCACTTCCAGCGAAAGAAAGCGAGCGCGCGTTGCCATCAGTCCAGCAAACTAATACGCACTGCGCAAAGGCGCTTTCCTAGCAGGAGATTCAATTGATAACATTGCTTTTGTAGGCCGGTGTCATGTGGTCAATACAGTGCCCTGGCGGGGTCTTCTTTTGAACACATCGATATTTAATAAGGCGTATAAATAATATGTATAAAGATAGCAATAAGTACAAAAATTGCGATTTACTTTTTAGGACTATGATACAGGAATAGAATGCAGAGCTCTAAAATTTTCTCTAAATACCACTATTGTTTATAAGATCATTAGTGCCATATTATTCACAGAATGTAATTGTACCCATACAATGTAAATTCACACAATGTAAAATTACAAATTAAGTCAGAACTATTGATCAAATGGGCATAACCATAGTTAAGAGAAGTAGTATACAAATGTATCACAAGTAGACATTCAACGTACGTTCATAATTCTTTGTTGTTTTCCTTCGTTGATTTGAAATCCAATTAATCGTATGACTGTCTTTATCTGAAACGTTACAACTAGAGTATTGTTACGTATTATTATGTTGAGATATAGTTACAGGTTCAATGGCCCATTAACTTTTAAGATTTTATTGAGACTATGTTGCAAAGTAAAACATCGGTATAATAGTCTTAAAGTGAGGTGAGGGATGACACACACACACACACACATATATATATACATATATATATGCATCCATACGGTTTTACATTAGATATGCTTTCATTTGTATACATAGTTATTTGGTGAATAGTACTTTCAAAAAACTGCTCTGCATGTTCTAACGGAAGGAAGTCGATTCATTTCCTGAAGCACGATAAGGGATAAAATCTAAAATCTGTATCTTATTTCCGGTCCAAACAGTTATTATTACAA
Organism: Gryllus bimaculatus; assembly: GCA_017312745.1. NCBI lineage: Eukaryota > Metazoa > Arthropoda > Insecta > Orthoptera > Gryllidae > Gryllus > Gryllus bimaculatus. The sequence continues at coordinate 3,985,965 of BOPP01000043.1, forward strand.
CGGAACATTTATCCTTTCTATCACATTTCGACAAAATACTCCTTGCTACCATTATTAATAAATCAACGTAAGGATTATATATTATAATTACTTACTACACATTATAAAAGGGAAGGTAGTACTTCTGAATCTCAAGAACAATTTCAATGCTGTCGGCTGGGTATGTTAGCCATGCAAACTTCAAACGTGTCTGAGCACTTCCTTCCTTGAGACTCGGCAGTTGTTAGCGGCCGGTAATAAACGCAAAACCTCCGGAGTTTTCAGAAAATGCCAAGTCAGAAAGCCCCTTACATAAATCTAATCTGTATGGAAGAGTTCTCAAACTTACTAAAGTAATTAAATTATAGTTAATAAGCAATTGAAAAGTTAGAAGTTTGTTACTAGTTGTAGTCTCACGTACAGCTTAGGCAACACCGAGAAAATTCGTTTAGATTATTTTCATTGATAAAAGAGGTCGTCTGTATTCAAAAAGAAACTATTAATTTCTTTATTTATTTGGCGTCCAGAAAATGTAAATAAACTGTGACGGGAATGCAATCTGTGGGAAGTACGACTTGCAATTTACGAGACTTTTTACGAATAATTATGGTAATGTGCCACAATTCGATACCCACTCTATTCTGTCCATTGTGTTGGTCTTGCATGTATTTTTCGTCTTTCCGCCTTGACCACGAGCAATGGGCTACGCACTATTACTCGGAGAGGTGTTTTGTCAAGAATGGAGAAAAGGAACGCAGTGTCTCGAAGCGATTGGGTGTGGAATCGCAGTGGAGTCGGCGGCGCAGGCGGCGGCGTCCAGCCGTCCTCACCTATCCCTACTGCCCGCCCTCGGCTCCCCCGGGACGCTTAAAGTCCCATTAGTTCAACGATGCCGCGCAGCGGCGCTGCTATCTTCGCTCTCATTGCGACGCCGGAGAGACGCTCTCTCACCCCTGCCCCCCCCCGCCACCGCTCCCCTACCTGCCTTGCCCGTCGCTCACTCTCCATGTTTACGGCCCCGCTTGCCGTCGCGTCCAGGCGCCGCGTCTCCAGCCTCTGTCTACGCCGCGGTCGTAACTGCCTTCGCACATCCCTTCTCTCCGTGTGGACTTCCGCCCACGCCACCTCTCCCCCACGTCCCCATTCGTAGTTTCATCTCTTATTTCCTCCGTTTCCTTCTGCCTGCGCCTCGGTACGTCCTCGGTACTTCTCCAATCTCCGTGTCCCCTCTGCCACTCCGTGTACGCCACAAATCTGAACTACACTCGCAAGTGTTTCAACCCCCTGAGCCATTAGTGTTTTGTTATTCCGGGCGCCTCAACGGCTTTGTCATTAGTCCTTGAAGTGTACTGCATCTTTTATCACGGGAGGTGGCGGTGTTCTACTCCAGCTGAATGTTGAAATCCGACTTGCTGGTTTGTCTCCATTCAGGTTTCCGCCGCAGCCAGAACAAGTTCTATGTTCGCAGCTGGTCTCGCGTCATTTGTCCGAGACACAATTTCCCTCTTCTGGCGAGCTCCCAAAGCACTCGACTTACACACACTTACATGTAGTGCATGTAAGTATAAGTGTAAAAGAAGGGTTGAGGATATGACAAGGAAGAGGGAGGTTAAACCTCGCGCGATCCGTTGTGACGTAGTGAAATTAGAAATAAATTAAAATAACAAAATAAAAATAGTATATTGAAAAGTTGCAGAATAGTTACAATAAATTGCTAAATTTAAACACTCCGGCAACCTTTTCCTTCCTGTACCCTGCTTTACCGCAGAAAAATAAAAGCCACGCGTGATGCGAGCTGTCGGACTTCTGTCCCGTGACAATTACTGTCACATGGCCTGACGCCAAAATTTAAACCGGTCGTGGCGACCGTGTGCCTACAGCACGTGAAATCGTCTGGCCCTTACTCTCCGGACATCTCGCTCACACTCCTACACTCCTTGCACGTACACGTACAACGCTCTCTGATGTAAATTGAATGAGAACGCGGGCGCAGATGGCGCCACGTTAAATAGTTGAGGGCTACCTCCCACCACCACCACCACTGTTTCCTAGAGAGGCTCGCTTGCTGTCGGCAAGCGAGGGCTCGCTGGCTAGCATCTTGGGAGGGGGTTACGCCCCCACACACACGATTCCCAGGTTGGCTCGCCTGCTGTCGGTAAGCGAGGGCTCGCTGGCCAGCATCCTAGGAGTTTACAGCCTACGGCTATTTTTGGCTCTGGTACGCCTACCTGCGTCAACCGCCAGAGCGCAAAATCCCGGAAGTTCAGGCTCAACCCCTTCCTCCCCCGCAGCGCACTTTCATCGACATAACGGTTCTGGCCCTCGTATTAACGACGCTACACCGGGGTGGATTTGTTAGGCTGCTACCCAGGTATTTGCCTGGCGCTGATCGGAGAAACTACGGTACACAACCGCCCTGCGCGACCGTTCGCTAGACCTCTCCCCAGAGAGCGGTTGGATTCGATGTAGGCATCTAGTTAGAGCCGAATATCCTGCCACCGTCGGCACTCGAACCCAATCCCTTCCGCAGAGGCATCAGTTGATGTTCTGAGCCACCTCAGCCGGTATGTCCCCTAGACACTCTCTCGTCTTGTCACCACCACTGCCCTCGGCTGAGGCCGTTGTGTAGGGAATCTCGCTTTCCAGCTCCCCACCCGCTAGCCTCCTCCTTCTCCCTCCCGCCCCGGGAAGCTTCTTTCCATTTTCTACGTTTCCGCCTCCAATCGCCTCTACCTTTGGCTTCCCCGCTGCTTGGCCGCACCGCATGCGCGTAACCCCTCGCCAGCCTCCGTCCCCACCCTCGCTCCCACTTCCCCACTGCTCGTCCTTCCGCCCACGCTATCTGCGCGAAATTGCCCCGTTTTGTTCTTCCACTTCGATTGCTTTATTTTGCGTTGGCTTTTCGTTACATTTATTTGTCGGAGGCTTCGAGTTTTGACACTACCTCAGTCTATCCTGTTCCTTGTCTACGTCTGTTTCCAATCCACCCTTTTCTATTCCCTTCTTTTGCTACCCTACCGTTTTAATCACTCTTTTTAAATCACTTCTGTATCGCTCCCAATTTACCCCACTGGTCCTATCTCCACGTCTCCTTCTTTATTACGCATCTAGTCCACGTCGCACTTCCTGTTCTTAACCACTTCTCTTCCCCACTTTCCACATCGCTGCATCTTCGTTCCGCTATGTCTCCGCGAGGCCATTCCGCTGCACCCCATTCGTTTCCACTGCCAAAATGCTTTTAATTCCCTTTGTTACCGCTAGTCCCTCTTCCATATATCACGATAGCTCGATGCCTCTCACAACCCGCTATCTAGAAACTCTATATCCATCTGTTTTCCGCTGCACGGCGGCTCTCCTCTCTCACGCGTGTCACCCTAAGCATTCTCCATTTTTCTGTCGCTCCCACCGCTCCCAAGGACTTGTCCCTCCTTTCTCCTCTCGTCCTGCCCCTCATTTCTGCTACCGCAACGTGCGCCCGTCTTTTCTCGGCTTTCATTCCCCGCCCTGTTCAATGCACCGTTTCCTCTGCCTTCTTGTGCCCCACTGGCGTTATCCCGTCTGCCTCCTCCGCCGCCGTCCTCGCCGTTGCCGCGCCCGCCGCCGTCGCTTGGCCTCCGCCCCCCCGAAGCGGCCCCGCAGATCTGCGAGATCAAGACATTTAGCGCCTCTAATGGGCAGTAAACCGAAAATGTTGCACCGCCGCCCATTAAAATGATATTGAAAATTTCGCCCGCTCCAACATCTCGCCGTAAATTCCGTGCTCCAGAGCGGGATCGGGACCTCGCCGCGACGAGCTGACGAATGGTTTGTCGGGGACTGACACCCTGCCAGTGGCTGTCTGCTCAGATTCATTTCATGTTCTCGTTCTGCCCCATCAATTGATTTTAGAGTGGACATTATAATGACATATTTTAAGATATTGCTACTTCAAAAGAGTTATTGTAAGAGTGTGATTTCTTTTATCGATTTTAATGAGTTATTAATGTCTTTCCTTCGTTGGAGTGCGAAGAGCACAACACGTTTTTCATGGCCTATTTCATAAAATGCTTTGTTTATTGCATTCAAAAATGTACGAAGTACTGAAGATATTTTTATGTCCATACCGAATATTTTCTCATAGAAAAGCGTTATAAGACGATTTTCAAAAAAAGAAATATTTAGGCGGAATTCACGAATTGACCCCACAGCAAATTATTGCACGGAAAACAAAACTCAGTATGGTGTATTGTGTTACTATTCATGTCCTGCACATCTCGCCTAGAGTATAATTGCATTTCGAATTTCAACGGCCGCATCCCCCCTCTACATCCGCGTTTCTGTTTAAAGCGGACCAGGAGAACACAAGCTCTCTTATCTCCGCGTATTCCACCTCTCCCCTTTGTACGAAGTGCGTTGTGCAGCAGAGAGCTTTATTCAATAATTCACTGCCCGGAAAGATGATTGTGCAACGAAAATGGGGATACGGAAAGGCTGGAACGTAATATTTGCGCAGCTGTATTATTCCGAAAATGATCCTTGGAGGCTCCTTGAGGCGGCTTTTCGTTCCGGGTTGTTAATATTCAAAGAGGGTGAACTCTACCGGGGCCCCCGATATACATATTTTGTTGGTGCGGTGCGCGCCAGCGCGCGTGTGTAGGACGAGTCTGTGCTGGAGAAGGCCGGAGAAAAAACAAGCCAATTGAAACGAATGGAGCCGTTCACTGGCGGCCGAGTCAATATTGTTCCCAGGGGTGGGGGGAATTCCTGCGCACAAGAAGTACTCCCGGGGAGATCGCGGGGGCGGAGCGTTCAGCCGAGCGCCAAGTGCGATTCCCAATCTTGGCGGCCGGTCTCGCGGCCGCCGACGCCGGGAGAGGCTGGCGACGAGGCGGGCATGCCACCACAAAGAGGAAGGGGACGTAGGGATGAGCGGGCGTTTTGCGAAGTGAAAGGAGCGAGAAGTTTGGGGAGGCGATTGGAAAATGTGTTGAAAAGGCGAATTTTGGAGAGCAGAGAAGGAGAAGGTAGGAAAAAAGCTGTTATGAATGATGTTTAAGGCGATGAAATGTGTAATGTAGTTGAGATAGAAATAATTACAACAAATATATGCTGGGAGTGAGCTAAGTGTTTGTGAAACTGAGGGAGATGATTGTAAATAGGCGATGATGCAAGTGGAGAAGAACGAAAAGGCGTCTATAAGCACGCAAGTGCAACAAAAGTAAATTGTTAAATTTGAAGAAATGCATGGGCTATAAACGAGAAATACCGAAAGGAGCGTTTCATAAATGTAATGAGAGAGAGGAATAACACCACCTATTAAGAAAATATTCAAAGGCGAAAATAAATAGGGTAAAAGCTGCAAATATTAAATCTATAAATAGATGAATATTAAGTTATAAGGGAATAAGTAGCGAAGCTTATGTTGAGTGACACTGTCCTCTGTCACGGCAATCCTTCTACAATATGGTTCTCTATTGAAATTGCAGGTAATAAATGCCATCAACTTGTCAGTGTAGACAGGCAGGTAAATACAAACTATGCATTACATGCGGAAGCGTTAGTAAGGTAGTAAGCATATGACTTCAACTACACCCCGCAGAAGCCAATGACACATATTTAAAAATATATCTTTAAAAATTTTATATATGATAAAAAGTCATTCTATAAAGCAGTTATTTTCTTTATGAACATTAGATGTAAGTCAACAAATAAAATACATTTTATATTCGGTATAAAGGATAATATTATTAAGAAAACACCTGGACAGTCGACTGGACGCTATAACAACACCCGTCCAGCAAAGTCGTGGGTCCGCCTCATCACAAGACATGATCGAAATCGTAATTCATTGTTTCATAGAACCCCATTAAAAGTAAATTCGTGACGTTTTTATTCTCAGTAACCAACACCCGCCAAATGCACAGTACGGAAATAAGCCGTAGTGACGACACTGCAGAGGTCTAATAATAATCGATGGCAGGGCGAGAGAGAAGCATAGGGCCCAGACGCAGGGGCCGAAAGGGGCACGAAGGATATCGCGGCGCAAGGGCTGTAACGAGGGGAGGGGCGGCGCGGAGGGGGGAGAGGGCGGGAAGAGTTACGCGTCTCCATCGCAGCGGACCGGGGCCGGGCGCAGCGGGGAAGGAGGCAATGGCCCGAGTCCGCCCCGCGTCCTGCCACGTCTCCGCTCCATTTTATGCAAATTGGAGGTGGAATTTAATTGCTTCTGCCGACAACTTTGTATATGCGAGGGCAGGCGGCGCCACCCGGCTGAGGTTTATGCCTCCGGACCGTCGGAAGATCAGTTGGAAATGGATTTTTGGCCGCCGTCCCCTCGCTGCCCCGGACAGTCGAGCCTCCGCTTTCCGTCGCGCTGAGCGGCCCCTCGGGGGGAGGCCCCGTCGCGCGGAGCAGCGTGCACGCCCGAGCCACCGCCGACCGCCACCGCCAGGGTCGCCGTCGCTGCCGTACACTTCACTTCAACCATCATGCTACCTTCTCCTGCGCATGTTACTTCTTCCGCTGCTACTTGTTCCGTTTGCGATATCACAACTACTGTCATTAATTGCACTTTTAACAGCTGATTCATCTAATGAAGCACAATTGTCACGTTCACCAGTAATCACTATCATCTTCTGCGAATTGGAACAAAATATGTGATCATTATGCTACTTACATTGCATTCCAATCTCAACATCAATATCACGCTTTCGATTGGGATATCACCACTACCAACTCTGTAACCAGCAGCGACAGTGCTGCACCGACTTCGCCGCCACCAGCACGTATCTGCTGCATCTGGTACCTATATTAACCATTCCATCCACCACATTGCACACGAAAACAAACATCATGTTACTCTCGAAATCTACGCTCATAACTGCTACCGTTCCCACTCTCAACGCCATCATTCTACAGCCACCCTTAAAATCGTCCCCGCTGCCATTTCAATTGGTTCCCCTGGCGCTTCAAAAACCAGTGGTATCCCTGTCGTTTTTTCAGAGCAGCTGCTTCATCCCCTCCACTTTCATATACTAGGCGAATGCCAAGGCACTACCGTAGCAAACGGGCCACATCCCGCGTGATATTTTCCCTATCATCCCTGTCGTTGCCCTCTGCTCTTATACTCGCACACACGGACTTCACTATCACCCGTGTCGAAAGACCATTCGGGAGCTCAACGCTCGTCGCAGCTGGGGCGGTGAGCCACTGACGGAGAAACCTGGAAAGGGAAACATCCACAGACGTACATCGGCACCGGATCTCCTGCTACAGCGGGTGAAAAACCACCATATTCCGTGATATATCATGCTCCAAACTTTACGGGACTAAGAACCTGGAGTCAATAAATAGTCACTCACCATTCCCACCCCAACGCCGTCATTTTTCTAACAGTTTCAACAATCGCTACTGACGTCCCAATTGGTCCCGCTGGCGTTACCAGGACCAGCCGCATCCCTGTCGGTTTCCCCCGACAGCCGCCCCATCCCCGCCGCCTCCCCAGCCGCTCGCTGCGCCGCTGAGGGGGAGGGGGAGGGGGAGGGGCGGTGCGTACTCGCACGTCGGTGGCAAGGCGCACCGCGCCGCGTCGCGCCGCGCCTCTGTACGCTCGCATGCACGAAATATGACTGTATACGACGGGCAGAAAATACTAGAAAATTGATGTTGCCAGTAAATTTTCTCCAGGTTTTTATAGCGCGCCCATTAATTTCCCTCGTTTTATTTGGCGGGAGGGGGAGGCCACACGGCTTCCCTGTTTACTTGAACGCTCTCCGTCGGCCAGATCACATATTGTTCGGCGATTGGCGAAAATTAAGTGGAGGGCGCGTTGTGGGAGGGGGACGTTGAGGTCTCTACCTCGCACGCCGTCCCCCTCGCAGGCTTCATTTTCGTTCCCCGCTGTATCCCCGCTTCCGTGTGCCGCTCCCACGACATCCTCGCTGCACATTCTCTGCGCTTAAATGATGTTTTCACTGCAAATGTAATTGTTACGCATATGTCGCCTCTCTCCAAATAGCTTTCCGTTCCTTCCATCAAAATACACTCGTTTCGCGTTTGGTGCTTTTTAATTTTTATGTTCTTTCCTTTCATTCTTCTCTCCTTAGCCCGAAATCTATCGACTGTCGACTATCATTCAATTTATTATCCGCTGATGTCCTTGTAGCTGTGTAATTCAGAAAGGTACCAGCAATGTTCAATGGTGCTTTGTACGTACTTTAGTAACCATTTACATCTCCAACAGTTTTTTTCGCTTTAGGCTGCCTTGAGACTTGCGGTATTTGCTTTTGTTTCTTTAGTTTTGAACACCAATATAAAGTTATCTCCGTTAATGCCTTGCTTACCACCATTTCTCAAAATAAATATAAACTATTGAGTTATTTGTGTATCCACTTTTACCTTGTTATTACACTCTCTATTAATCAGTCGCATAATGCGTTCTTACAGCAGATAGCCCATTCGGAATTTTTTGTCATAAAAATTGTGTGCATCGCGTTCGTTTACTGTAATACGTTGGTTTTCAATTGACGCTCACGTTTATCGTGTTATCTGCTGCTGCTTTCTGTTTCAAGCTTCATCTCATTCTCACCCTGGCTCATTCTCTTCGTGCCTCTTATTCTAAGTATCTGAAGGATGCCACGCCCAGACGCCGGGGTGCTAGCATCCGCTCGTCTCTGCCTGCATTTCCGTCCTTGCGCTCCCCGCCTCACGCTTTCCACTCCCTTGATTCTCTCTCCGCCTGGACCCGCCCCGCGTCGCCAGGTCATGTGGCGCCATTTCTTTTGTCTCGCCTCGCAATGTTCCTCTCCTTGGAGGCTCCTCCCGCCT
>BOPP01000043.1:4001787-4020084 GCA_017312745.1 Gryllus bimaculatus
AGAGAGAGAGAGCAATGAAGAGAATGGTGGCGGTGCAGCATTGCTGGGATCGACGCGGCGCGGCCAGCGGGTCGGTGGGGACGGGAGCATCGGATGGGACGACAAATGCGGCAGAGAGATGGGAAATGCAAGGGGCAGGACTGAAGAGGCGGCAGGGGAGACGGACAGTAGCGACGAGAGCTGAGATGACATTAGTTGCCGGGGACTGTGGATCAGGGAAGGAGGCGGAGGCGATGGAGAGGTAGTGGCGGTGGGGCGGCGTCGGGTGAGGAGGTGGCGGTGAAGGTGCCCGTGACCACACGGCGCACAGCGCGCCCCGCCGCCACCCTCCGCAGGGGCTAATTTACCCGCGTGCAAACAAAACAGCCGCCATCGCCTGCGGGGTAATCGGACTGCTCAGTCCGATACATGTTTTTCTCAAATGTGTTTGGTATGTTTATTGATCATTTGTTTGTGAAATTAATATGAAAAAAATGTAAAATATTTTGATGTGATATATTTATCTACTTTAATATAGAAAGAAGATACTGAATACGTTAGCTAATTAGTTTTTTCCGCACATCTGTTATTTGAATTTGCGTTTATTCTGTGCGTAACATGTAATATTAGTCAGTAATTTTTTCCTATTTTATGCTACTTACAAAATTAATAATATGTACACAATACTACCAAAAAAATGCAATTGTTAAATTTGTTCTTTAACGCTATTCACCAGTCTCTTCTTTTCTCTTCCACGTATTAGTTAAAACTGAACTGTGAAATTGAAAATAAATGCGTGTTTAATCCATTCAAGTGATATATCATTTCGTGATTTGTGAGGTGTTGAAAGAAAAACTAATGTTGAAGCCAAGATTATATACGTAGACTAAATAAGCTTCCACATTGATTCCCATGCGTGTAACATGATATCCACCAATTAAATAAAACAGCACGATCATATTTTTGTTTGTAATGTCGGATACTTGTGTTTCATTTATTAGTTATCCCCTGCCATTGGATGAAATTTTTGGGAAATTATAATTGGCAACGGACATACGGAGTTGTCGTTAACGTTTTACGTTCTCGCTTTGTATTTAGTTACGTAGTAAAGAGAAAGTGTTGTAATGCCTGCGTGGAATGTGGTGATATTTCGTCTGAAATCTCGATATGTGGGACCCTGTCATTAGAAAAATTGGAAAATCTGGTTGCTATCTTTGGCAAATTGTTTTCTTGTGCCACGTCTTGCTACCAGATTCCTCGATTTGTGGGTCCGTCCCCTGTCGTAAAAAGTAATGCATAAATCTTTTCTAAGATTTCTTCTTCTGAATTGACATTTCTCGGCCGATATATCCGAGCTCGAGGCCCGGCGAATTCGAAATGAATATTTTGAATTTTGCAGGTGCTTTATATGAAGTCCCGACATTTTCAATATAGAACCACTATCTCAAAAGAGGCTCTATATTTTTGGACAAAATTATTTCTCGGATAGAGCAAGTTAGAAGTACGCTTAAAAATGCAATGCAGATCTCATTTGTGTTGAATTTATTGATTTTTTTAAAAATTGTAAATGCACCAAAGTTCAAAATGTTTTCGGCGGCTTCGTGATATCTGTTATTTAAAGCCAGATCTTTAAGTAAGATCTTCAATAAAGATATTTTATTTTTGAAAATATGAGTAGTGTTTGCGTAATTTTGCGTGAAACTCCCAAATCAGTTTTAAATTATTCTTTCTTTATTTTTACTCAAATGAAGCAAATTATGCTAAGAAATCACTCAGGGTCCATTTTCATTGATGTCTCTGAATTTTAGAAAATTGCAAGTTACAAATAATCTGAGAAATTATGTGCTTGGTACCACAGGTTTAATTCTATATTTGCTGCCTTAGAGCCCATAACAGCAATCTCAGTGATGTTTATCCAAATCTTCAGACATTTCTAGGTTAGCATTTCTAGGATCTGATTACGAAGGGAATTGTTTGAGGATTTAATTTCGATCATTTACCCATCTCGCATTTATGACATGATGTCTGTGCTCTTTGAAAATCCACGGACATAAGCATGTTCTAAAAGCGAAAGATGATTACGCTCGGAAATTCTTGACTCTTGAAATCGGGGTAAACTTTCTAAATGAAATTTGCATAAATATAATTTGCTATTTTTATGCATGGTAATGGGTAAATAGATCTGAAAGCTACGAAAAGTATAAAAAAAATAATAGCGCAATGTAGATCTCAGATTTTGTAATTTTCATTGCATCAATGCAATTTCCTTGTTGAGTACTATTTTGAGTACTCTTTCACTCTTTCTTTTTACTTCTGCTTTAAGCCGAAATATTCATTAAGTAAACCACTTGTGTCTCTAAATGATATATTTGTAAAATATAATCTGGTAGCAAATGTAATCGTTTTAAACGTATTTCAGTACCGTTTTTAAATGGAAATTTAAATTAAATAGTTTGATGGAAGAGTAAATCTAATAGTTCGAGATATACTCATTAAATGAAAACAATTACACATGTAATTACGCGTTTTTATGACTTTTAGAAATACATTGTTATCACGGGTCTAGTATTATCCGCTGCGTCTGAATTTTTTCGTTTCAGTTACACAATGGCACACCGTTTTCATCTAATGTCTTTCTCACACACATGCCCTCGATGCCTTCTGTCACAGTATTTTTCTTTCTCACCTTACTACGTTTGCATAGTAAAGAGAAAATATTGATATAGCGTGGCGGAACTCAGTGATATTTCGACAGAATAATCCGTATTGACGGACCGGGTGACGACAAAGTGAATAAATCTTCTTCCTATATGTAGTAAATTACTTAACTAAACACTTAACATGTGAAGTCAGATACACCCAATCTCTGAATTTTCGACGACTACCTGCAGCTACAAAATTTTTTTATTATTTTCTTAAAATTTGAATTTCTTTGAAAATTTCTTACTTAATGAAGTTTGTTCAAAGTCAGGCCTTCAAATAATGTCATGTTGTGTTTTATGAATATAAGAAAATTTTCGCGACTATTAGCGTGAACTATAAACATTTATTTTCTAAAAACGGCTCCAAATTTGGTCGTAATATTTTTCCTCATTTGTACGAAAGGTCAGGAAAATTGTGGAATTTTCAGTTAACTCTGTATTATTACTTAAAAAAATATTGAACATGTACAATATTGATGATAGAGATTTTCTTTGAATGGATTATTCTAAATATTAAGTGTTTAAAAAAGATTATGTACTGTGTTGTAGGAAAACAAATAGTTTTCGCGTATTTTTTCTTTATGTTAATGCAATTTCTTAAAAGGTTTTTTCTGAACAACGGTTCCAAATTTTTTCTTTAAATATTTCCTTCGGATACCGCAAATGCTGCTTAAAAATGATGCAGGTTTGGCGAATTCTTTGTATGTTTGAAATTTGAAAACAGGAAATTAACTTTTCAAAACTAGAACATGGATCACAGAGATTATTTGCCTCAATGAAATCTTTCTTAATTGGATCGTGAAATAATATAAATGAAGTTCCCGCCGTAGCCGCCACCGCGGCTGCTTCCCACTCCTGCTGCCATATCCTCAATCACCTCGCCCTCAACCGACATCCGAAGTCACCCCGTCCATTCCTTCGACAGCGCCACTACCCCCGTCCTTTCTCCCTCTTTCGCTGCGGCCAATGACAATCTTCGTTGCTGCCTTCACTTCAAATATAGCCTCTGATTTCTTCCTACTTCCACCAAGAAATATCTATCACTAACCAACATGTTACCAGCCACCAGCTGCTAACCAACTCAAGACCAAACCCCGCCATCAACCACCCCATCACCAACCTACAATCTCAAACCGCACTCACTACCACCAACCGCCTCAAACTCCCCTTCTGCGTCATCAACAGCAACAACAAAACTATTGTATGAGCACTGTCACCGCGACCGCCACCCCCACCGCCGCCCCTGCAATCCCGCGCGAGCGCTAAATAAATAACAGGACGCAATAGGGAGCGCCGCTCCTCTCGCCAAGCTCCCCTCCACCTGCAGCGCACCGGCTGCCACAGGCTCCGACCCCCTCCAGATAAGCGTTCTAATTTACGCTCCACTTGGAGGCGGGGCGGGGCGCGGGGTGAGGGTTTCCGCAGAGGCGCCGGGGAGCAGGAGGCGACGCGGGAGGTGACTGAAATTTAGTCGTTCTTTGACGGGATCGTTGGGTGTGGGTTTTGAAATTTCTCTCTAAAAATAGCAATGCTCTACGAGCGTGCAAAATGAACGTTGGAAGTACGCATCAGTGTTATTTACACACACTCAAAGATATGTTATGAAATATTCTCTTGAACAACACGAGAATGATCATTACGTACAATTTACCCATACTCGTATTCTATTACATTCTTGTGTATAGTATATTCAAAACACACGATTTGGAGAGGTATACTTGATTCGAAAAAGTAGTTTTTTTTCGCAGTCAGGAAATCTATCCATCTGCTGTTCGTCTGCACAACTCCAGCGCCTAAACCTTGCACAAGATTTTCACCCAAATTACTCTTCCGCGATGCATCTGGCTGATACCACGCTGTTCGTATTTGAAACGAATCTTTTAATTTTTAGGAAACGCTTTTGCGGATATAAGTAGTATTAAAATATTTGTTTTTTTTATATAGTTTTTTAGACTGTCATTTTACAAAAACAACAAACATTGAAACAAAGACACATTAACGTGAAACCATAATTTAGATAAAACAATTTTATTTAAATATTCTATTAATTTGTAACGCTTCTTATTGCTAAGTTTAGAAGACATGACAGATTTCGAAAATCTATGATCACTTTGGTATCTGTCGCCACGGAATGTAGGCAAGACTTCCATCAAAAATGTTATGAATTTTGTGTATTACATAGAGTAAGAAATGTATTCAGAATGTGGCAAAATTTATTCTGAGAGTAACTCCGACTGAAGAGGGAAAGAAGTCCTCGAGAAGTAGAGGTGAAAACTTTAAAAAATTATACAATATTGAATACATTATTTAATTGAACTTATGTTTTCTGGTTATTGTGTCTCTGTTTTCAATGTTTTAAACTAGTGGTACAAAAATAGCACGTACTGTCTCGCCTGTATTTGCACGCGAAATTAGTGAAAAGTACACAAATTTTCGAAAAATTGTATATGACCTTATTTCATAGAAATACTCTAAAAATACGTGAACGTTTGCAATTTTCAAAAAATCAGTGTTTTCAATGAACATGAGACCTAAACCATTCTCCTAGAATTCCTTCACACTGCCCAACAACCAGATTTAATAAAAAAACGATGAGACCATTTTTTGAAAATTTGAAAAAATGTCCCAGGGGAGTATTGTAAAATACCTTACAAAATTAAATATCTGTTTCAAATTCAAGGCATCGCCGCGACATTAGCTAGATGTATTGAGAAATATCAATTTTGGAGAAAATTGGTTAAACGGTTTAGCTCTAGCGTTGTTCAGAGACGAACGGACAGACAGAAAAACACAAACACACAGAGAGACAGACAGACCTTTTGCTGTCATTCGATTTTGTCAATATATTCCATGGCCGTCAGCGACCCCGAAAACTTGGATACTGTCTACACTACGTGTTAGAGGTTTTTTTTAAATTTAGCAAATGGATTTATCCACTATTTTACCACTCCCTGTAGTACGTTTTTCTGTCAAAAAATTCGGCAAAAAATCGGATGTGGCCGGCATATTTTTTTCACTTTTAACCCGTCTACACAGAAGCACTGATTAACGCTACCTGAGACTAGTCTTGTGAAAAGCACTTGCCCCTGCATACCTTAGTCCCGCGCCATCGCGTCGACGTCGATCGGCTCATATCAGCCTACTTCGCACCATTCCCCGTGCCCCGCTCTGCTATCACGACCTGTGCCCTGCCGCGCGAGACAGTCCCGTGCTTCCATCCCTGGGTCGCCCAGCGCCCGTGCCCCGCGTACCGCTTCTCGGCGCTGAGTTGCAGCTCTGAGCCCATGTCCCGTGCGCCGGCCCCGAGCTCCCGCATCGTCCTTCCCAACCAGCGCTTTCCACCCTGTTTCTTCCTTGGTCCTACCCTGCCCTGGGCCACGCTCCGTGTCCGTTCCCCGTGCATCTGCCCCGTAGCCCTGCTCCCTGACCCCGTCCCGTGCATTTGCCTAACGACCGTGCCCTACGGCCCTGCCCGTGCCTCTGCCGCACGGCCCTCCCCAGTCCCGTGCGCCGACCCCAACTCGCCGCCCACCCACACCCACACCGTGCCCCTGCCACGGGGCCACCGCCTTTGCCCGTCGCGGGCCACGGCGCCGTGGTTCCACGCCAGCGCGCGGGCCCCGGCAACCCCCAGCCCGCTGAGGCCTCCCCGCCGGAGCTCGCCCTTTCCGCGCTCCCGATTCACTTCCCCTTTAATTACCTGGTCGTCGCTTTCTCCGGCGCCTCCCCCCTCCGCCGCCCTCCGAGCAGCAGCTCCCAGCGTCACGCGCCGCGCATCACGCTCCCAGCCGCAGACGGCTTGCTTTCGCCTTACTCGCCAGCCCGCAACACAGCGAGAGGTGGCTCAGGGCGTCTACTGCTGTCACTGCCGCTCCTCTAACCGGCAGGTCCTGGGTTCGAGACCCGACGATGGCAGGAAGTTCGACACTGGCGAAAACCTAGGTCGAGCTCAGCCGCTGTCAGGAGGAGAATTCTAGCGGCCGGCCGCTCTGACCAATACTTTTCCAATCAACACCAGGCGATGGCATCTCGCCATCCAGCGCGGGAAGACCACGCCTCCCGAGGAAAAATCGTGCTTCACACTTACGGGACTTATGACCTAAGCAGAAACTCTTAACTAACTGAAATCACGACCCATCAATCAATTAGTTAATTGCTGACTCACGCCCTGCATCTGTTCCAGCGGTTCCCAAACTCACAGAACAGTTAAAAAATCTCCCAACTTGTATTCCAGAGCTTTAATCATCATCAATTGATTAATAATCTCCAATAATTATTATTTAGATTCAGTGCTCACCCTAGGCGTGGGCACAGGAGAGTTCTAGACGAGCCGTAGCGACCTTCAAAATTTCCAAGAGGCCTATACCCCTATGAACCAAACAATTTTATTTCCGTTAAAATGCCCACTTCTTGTTTTTCCTCCTTTTTAAGCTACCAATTTGGGGAATTGATACACGGCATTTTGGGGAACAGACTCTCCTGGAAATACATACCAATTGTATTTATTTATCAATAAATACCAATTGTTTGTATTAATTTTATCATTAAAGTTTTTAATTCTTTTATTATGTTTTATTTATTTAGTAGTAAAATGTAATTTGTAAATAAAAGTGGGGAGACAGAGGGGACCGGAAATGTAGTTGCCTCCCTCTTGGTTTAGGCTGAGCACGTCCATGGTGATTAATAATGACCATTGAATGATGGTGATTTTCATCGAAATATGAGACGACGTCGCTGGCGCGGAGGCTTAGAGTAGTGCGCAACTAGGCGGTGCCGAGCCTGCGTGATCAAGAGCACCACGTTGTTGTGATGTGCTACTAATAATTTATGTCATAGATTACCTCTTCATAATCTCAGATAGAATGAGACGCAAAGACAAACCATCACTGTGATACAATTGTTTAAAAATACTTTATTTGAATTCTGTTTTAATTTATAAAGTTCAGTTAATACTCAATTTTCCATTTGTGGTTACAGCATTACAATATAACTTAATTTAATTTATAACTGACACTAAACTTTTGACGAGAGGGCTCGCGGAGCATCTCAATTGGTTTATTTGATGCTGCTGAAAATGTTAAAAAATGAATGTAAAGGATGTAATGAATGTAATATTTTTATTTAACTTTGGCATTCTGTATATTTACCCAGTTTGATATTTCTGCTTATTTTGATCTAGTAGACGTTTGAATAAAAGTTATTGACAAGATAGGCTATATGGTAAGTGATCGGCTGGATGTTGAATTCGGTGTGTTGATGCTTGTTGGAAGCGAATAAGGGGGATTGAGTGATATATCTTAAGAATTTGTCGTGGTTGCTTCCTCCTGTTTGCGGAATAGAAGAACGAGCTACACAAGCGTATCTCAGACCCTCATCTAAATCAGATCCAGCCAAAACACTGGCTCTTCGACCACTGCCCAGGGCAGCCGAAAGCACGCGGAGTAGAAAGACCAGAAATATGCGTTAAATCCCCCCCTCACATCATCATAGGACGTAAGGTCCGACCAGACAGATATCTGTCAGCGTACTGGCAAAATAGGCAATTCTTCAAGCAAATCAAACGGTGCGGCGAGCGCTGCTGCGAACGCAGATTGACGTGGGCTGCCCCCCACGGCCTAGCAGCTCGATCGCCACGCGCACAAAGGGGAAGGCCGCAGAGCGAGTCGTCTGAAAGAAACATATTTACTCGCCGCACAAAGAGCGGCATTGTGATGGAATACGTGGAATGCCTCGATGGCTGAGAACGCACACAGGAATGCTCGTGGGCGGCGACCACCGTTTTGCGTCGCCGGAAGAGTGTACGGCCACTTCGACATTTTTTATTGTGTGGCACGTCTTCAAAACATCGTTTTCCTCATTGCCGAAGGACTTATATTTTCACTTTCGAAAAGTCGCATATTCATTGTTGCGTCTGATGTTCTTGCTTGCTCTTAAGAAAGTGTACATTGCCTTCCCCAAGACAATTAATATTTGGCTGAAAATTAAAGAAATAAATATTTGAAAATTATAAAGAATATAAGAGAAAAAACAAATCTGAGCTTTTGCTTGTACATCTTTGTGTATACAAATAAATTCGCCACGTAGCTCCATATAAAGTGAACGGACTTTTTGCACTCTCATAGATTGTAACTTTTAACGTGGTACTTGATTAAAATATTTTGTAGCTATATATACGTTCATGGTTCATATTTTTTAGGAGTGCACAATGCACTATTATGAAATATAATTTTTGGTACCATTTGTTTGCTTGCAGCGTAATATAATTGAATTTGACTTCCCTGAGAACGCTTCGCCTGAGAACGCTAGAAGCAAGAGTGACAAAATATTGTGAGAAACGGCCTCCCCGTGGAAAATGGGAAAAAGTGCGGAGAGATGAAACGAAGTAAAACATTTAAAGAATTATTGACTCAATATATGTTTTGTTTGAGTTCTGAACTAAAAGAAATAGAAATTATTAAAGTGAAAATAATACGTTATGATACGCGAGTTGTGTGACGGAATTTCAGACAGAATCATGGTGAAAAACATTTTACTTGTTTTCGTTTAGGAACACATTTTACCATCTTAGCCGGATAGTTATTTTGTATTGTATTTATCCTGCAAACCCGATAACAATGTCTGCAAAAAGTGTTTTCCAAGATAATGGGCTTCTAATGTTATTTATGCCATTTACATGATTCCTTTTCTAATTTGTCCGATTTTTCCTTTCATGTTACCTCTTTTGTCTGGCGTGTAGTTTTCGATTCCATTCATTCTTTTTATCATTTCAAACGTTAATTAATTTCTAAAGAAATCGAAATTAATTACTAAACAATTTTATCTCAATACATTACATGGAATTTAAAAACTTTAATATACATTTTAAAGAAATATATTGCGCAATGCAAAATAATTATGTCATTTCTGTTTTCGATGCAACCAATTTTCAATTTCTGAAATTTTTGGCTCTTGAGGAATAGAATTAGCACACATCTTCTAGATTCTCTATGCCACACCACATCACTTTGGAACCGTAGGAATGCCCAGTAAATATCTAAATCAAGGGATTAACATACCTTTTCAAAAACATTGTGAACGCATACACCTTTCTCTAATATGTGAATAAGGCCCGTCTGTAAAAGTAATTAGTTAGACCAATGGATGAACACAGTAACACTGTGTTGCAGGAACTTTGTATTATAAAGCCTCGTAATAATAAAAAGGGTCTATCCGAATTTTAGTAATCTTATAGGAAAGCATTTTGACGTTGCTTGACGGAGAGCAGTGCGCCGTTGTTTATTAAAAAGAATCTAAATGATTTAATCTTTAAAAGAATCTAAATAATGATTTCTTATAATTTTTTCCTGAACAATTTTGTACAAGTCTGAATTTATTATTAATTTATTTATTCTTAGCCCGTTGAATCCCTATTAGGGCAAGGGCCACTTGCACAGAGCAAGGAGGTTTACACTATAAAGTTGGTCCTCGCTCAGCAACCTCGGACACCTTACATGGATAACTCATTAAAATAGTTTTAATAGATTTCTTGAATTCTCTTCATTTTGTACGCTCTTTCGCAACTCTTGACCATTGATTACCTAGAAGTTCCCGCAAATCATCGGTCCCTCTTCGATGTTCTGCCAACGTTCCTCTTCCCTATTCGTGGGTCCCACAAAGTGGTTCTGGATGTCCACCTGTCATCTTGGAATCTTGAAACGTTGCCTGTCCCCTTCCAGTTTAGTTGATGAGTAGTCAGCATTGCATATTTTATTTGTGTTCTTCGTCTTATTTCCTCATGTCTAATTTTATTTGTTAAAGATATTTGGAGAATTTTTCTTATGATGCTTCTTTTACATACTTCAATAGCAGTGTGATTTTTCCTTGTCATAGACGAGGTTTGTGCACCGTACGTGAGAAAAGGTAGAATACAGGTGTCAATTATGTCTTTTTTTCATTTTATGCTAATTTTTTGGTTTAAAACTTCAAGCCCCAGAATTCTTTCCATGCTGCTGAAACGCGTGTATTAATTTCTTCATCATTTTTTATTAAAGAATTTTGTTTGTCCAAAATATATGTATTCTTGAACGTATTCTATTATTTTGTTCTGTATTATTTCTCTCTCTTCTTTATTTGTAATTATTGTTTTGCCAAAGTTTATTTTCAACCCAAATTTTCTTGCTGTGTGTATTTAGTTTTTGAAGTGTAGTTTGAATTCCATGATGTGTGTTACCTAATAAAACTATATCTTCAGCAAATCTCAGATTTGATAGTTTGCGGTCGTCGATTTTCACCTCATACTTGATTTTTATCTTACGAATTAGATCCTCTTCTAGACAGATGAATAACTTGGGGGACAGAGGGTCACCCTGTCTGACATCTCTTTCTATTCTGAATTCTCTTCCATCTCTTTCGGTTTTTATTCTTATTTTATTTGTCATATATATTTTTGATAGTATTCTTATGTATTTGTCTTCTATTCCAATTTCTTTCAAACCTTTCAATATATAGATTTATTCTACAGAGTCCAATGCTTTCTCATAGTCTATAAATGCTAGATATAATGGGAGGTTGTGTTCTTGGAATTTCTCTATTAGCTGGTTAATAGTTTGTAAATGGTCAGTGATTGAATATCCTGGAAGAAATTCTGCTTGTTCCACTGATTGTTTAATTCTATTGTTCTTATTCTTCTTCTTAGTATTACTTTTGAAAACATCTTATATAAATTTGTCATCAAGGAAATGGGTCTATATTTATTGATATCTTCTTTTGAACCTTTCTTGTGAAGTAAAATGATTGAATTATGTTGCTATTCGTATGGTATTTCCTCTTTAATTATTATTTTATTAAATAGATCTCTCATGACTTTAATTAATAATTCCTCTCATAGATTTAGATATTCATACAATACATAGTATTCCCCTGGCCATTTGTTTTCTTTCGTATATTGAATTGTTTTCCTTACTTCACTTCACAGAATGTTAGGTATTTGAACATTAGAGTCAAGTGTGAAAAATGAGGCCATTGACAGCTGTGTATTAGGCTTGGTTGTTTTGTAGAGATTTTCGTAAAATTTGGCTGCGACTTCCGTTATATCTTTTCGGGCTGTAATTGTTTTGTCATTACTTGAGTTAATGGATTCATTTTCTTCCTTTATTTCATTCTTCTTTCATTCTGCGCAGGGATTTTGAAGAGTTCATTATGTCTTGTATTTTCTTTTATTCATGTTTTCTTAAACTTTTTTATTTCTCTCTCGTTAATTAATTTCTTCATATTGCATTTAATAAGTTGGATTACTTACACTCATTATTTGAATTTCTTGTCGTTTCTGTAGTAAGTTGAATGTGTTTTTACTTATTTTCTGATTGTTAATATCTGACTTCTTTGTTATGTTTGATTCTTGTAGTTCTGTTTTTATGCATTCTTGTAGATTTTTAAAGAAACTTTAAATGTTATTTTCTTGATTGTTTTCTGAAGTTCCTTAATCTTCTTTTTGGGAATCTCTTTGTATTTCTTTATGTCAATGTAATTTGTTTTTATGCTTTTGAATTAATCAAGTCTTTTCTTCTTAATTTTTGATTGATGTTTATCGTTGCCCTCACCATTCTGTGATCGGTGTCAAAATTTAAACTTTATATTACTTTCACATCAGAGAATTGTTAGATCATTACATAATATATTTCATTTCTGATTTTTCATCCTGAACTTACCCAATCCATTTATTTTCCCCATTTCTTTTTAAAGTACGTGTGTGTTATTTGCAGATTTTGCCTTTGTGCGAATTGTATTACCCTTTCACCTCTTGAATTTCTATTTCTATTGCCATACGGCCCTATACAGTCTTCATCTGCATTTTTCATGCGGCCAACTTTTCTATTAAAGTCACCCAAAATGAATTTCACTTGGATGGACTTGTAGCTCTCGAGAACCATGTCTATTTATTCATAAAATGTCTCTAAAATTTCAATTGTACTGTCAGCTGATGGAGCGTAAACTAGCAATACTCAAATGGTTCTTCCTTGAATATTAAGTTTTGCAGCAATTACTTTATCTGAAATACCTTTTATTTCGATAACATGTTCTTTTAGTTTCGGTGAGAAAATGATACCAACTCCAATTTTTCATTTTTTCCTCCGCTTGAACTAAACAGTTTTCCATCTTCGAGTTCTATTATTTCATTGCCTTTTCGTCTTATTTCACATACACCAAGTATATCTACATTGATATCTTTTATTGCTTCAATGAGTTCTATTTTTCTCTCTTCACTTAGTAATGTCCTAACGTTAAGTGATGCCTTATATATTGTAACGTATTAGCCAGCGTGCCTCATGGCATCTATTTGGGGACGCTTGGTTGCGGATTAGTCTCGCCACAGGAAGAAGGGTTTTTCCGTAAAGGGAAGAACGCGGAGACGGGAGACAAGGCTTTGGGTGTCTTCCGGCTTATAGAAGCTTTTCACTGTTATAACAAGCGAGGGGGTGGCGTGACGTAGTAGGTCACGTGGGCCTCGCCTATATAACAGAGTGTACGGAGCCAGTAGGTAGGTTCTGGAGACGGTGGGAGAACCTCGTGCGTGTGCACAAAACTTGGCGCCAAGACGGTGCATATGCGAGCCAGGCTCGCGAGGCTGGAGTCATTAGTTGACGAAGCCTGCGGACTTTATGTCCTTGGGTGACTGCGGTCACGGGGGAGCGATGCTGTGTGCGTGCTCCGAGGTGAAGAGTGGTTGAGTGCCACGATTCACGCCGATTCTCAATCGGATAAGATCGCTCCTGCGATCGAGGCAAACCAGCCGTTGGTGCGCCAGAACGGACTTTGTGTCCCAGCGTGACATCCGGCCACGGAAGCTAGGCTTTGTGCGCGCTTCAAAAGTAGGAGTGGCGAATGCCACAATCAAAACAATCTTCAATCGGGTTTTGGATCGCTCCCGCGATCAGGGGATAGTAGGTCTATCAGAGCTAGGGTGTAAGTAGATTATTAAGTGTATATATTTGTTTTGTTTTCTTGTTAATAAATATATTTGTTATACGAAAGCTCTGTGTCTGTGGTCGCTGTGAGTATCCATGACGTCACAATATGTTTGATTGTTCCTTTTTTGTTTTGTTCTTGTATTCTTCTTTGTGGTGATGTGTTTGATACTGTCGTGTGTTGGTTATTGTTGATGCCTTTTGTCCATGAACGTTTTCTTAGTATTTTGAGTCTTTGTTCATGACCTTGCCCCAATATTCCCACGTTCCATTTATTTCTATTTTTTACAGTCGATCTTCACTATTTTTCCGTTTTCTATTTCTTGTTTTGCTACTCGCCAGATTGCAGCTCTCTCTTTCTTGTCGAGTGAGATCATTTTCTATATAGGTGTCTTCTCCATTTTATTCTTGTTCTACATGATTGACATTTTATCTTAGAATGTGTATATTTGAACTCTAGCCATTATTCTTCCTGTTGTATCTTCTCCTATAAAGAATGCATCAACAAAGTTTACATTCTGAACTGTGTTCTCCAGAATGTTGTATGTTTTTCTCGTATGTGGTTGGTATGATTTTTTGCGTCTGACCATATTTCTTTATTTTATTTTCTTATTTCTTCCAATTGTTGTAGTATTTCATGAATGAATGACTGTTCTTCTGGGGATTGAGTTTTCTCTAACGGCATGATGTAATTTCTAGCACTGTGTTTCTCTTACCGAAAACTTTAAATATGTTGTAGATCTTACAATAGAGAGTCACCGAAGATGAAGTTGAGCCACAACTGTCAAAACTTTCCCATTGTGGTGCCGAAAGGAGCCTCTAGAAAAGATGAATGTCATCCGGGCAGACCATGTGCCAATTTGTTTTTGTGACTGCATTTCCAATATGGAGTTGACGTGTTACACCTCTTTCACTCCAAAAAAGACGCTTTAGGAAACGGTGAGAGCAAGATGGGAGTAATGAGAGCAGTTGTGTTAAATTCAATGCATCGTTCCTAGTGTACGCTTTAGTTTCTTCCCTGATGCACTCATCATTATTTGAAGAAATAAAATTCGTCAGCTGTGAGAGCTAAAACGAGCTATGAGAGCACGTTGCTCCTCGAGTCACTTCACGATTCAGCGCGATAGGAAACGCCTCAGATTTCGCATAACTTGGCAAAGAATACCTCGGCATACCTTGCTGTGTATCGAATTATGGCTTGTGGATCCCTCTCTTGCAAATAGCTATTGCACTGCTAGTTTTCCATCCGTCCAACATCCGTTGGAAATTGGCATTACGTTTTGAAAGATTCGCTGTAATAATTTAGTTTTCTAACGCGTACTTTCTTTTTATCGCTCGAACAAGGAGTAAATATAAATAAGGTTCACCAAGCAGTTATCAAAGAAAAAAAGTCAAGTCATAAGTGAAACTTGCAGGTTTCCGTCCCCAGTTCAATTATAGGGCGTTCATGGGTTCATTCTAATTACAACGTTAGGGCTTTAAACGTAGTTCACTAACGAATACATGTTACCTTGTACCAACGTTCAACTCGATAGTAAAAAACAGGCGGCAATGCAACAATGCTTCAAAAACGCGTGTCCAGTGGTGTTAATCAGGTGCCAATTGCAGCTGTGGCCGCGCCCGCACGTCGCTGGAAGTATTAAAAAGCGAACACGCCCGCTCAGGCTATCACCTGTTCACTTCCCAGCGCGTTGGCGAATGTTTCTTGCGTGGGAGGCAGGGGCGGGGCTATAAAACGAGGCGTGCGCCCGGCCACGCGTTTCGCACGCGCCGCCGGCGGGGGCGCGGATTTACGCACGCGAAGTGGCCGTCGGCGCAGGCGGCACGCCCCCTCCCCTCCCTCCCTTTTCCCATCACCTCTTCCCCCTCCCTGCGGTGCGCACGCGCCATCACCTCGCACGCAAAGGGTTCGGTGAGCGCGCGGAGCGACTGTGGGAATTTCATTGTGTTGTCACAGTGCGCCTGACGTTTGAGTTAACACTATTAAGTGGACAGGGGCGGGCTGGACATACAAACGGCCGCGCAAGCGGCGCCGCCATTGCCGCCGCCAGTTGCCACCGCTGAATGCTGTTTGTAACGCGGTTCGCGAGAGGGAAGGGAAGAGGGGGAGGTTGTGTCGCGGCGCGGGCGATAGAGAAATTCTAGTTACGGATCGCGTGATATTCGCGATACGTAATACAACGCCCGACTCGCTTCCGGGAAACCTACGCGCGCGCGCGGCCGTGCGTGTGAGTCTGGATGTGTGTATAAGCGATGCTGCAACGAGTAGTTTCTCCTTTATTTGTGTGTTCGGGAAATATTTGTTCTTTGCTTTCTCACCCCTGACACCTTGAAAACAACTGTCACTTTCGCCCATTCGCGAGACCATGCTTGTGTGACAATCATTGCGATCGCGAACGTTATGAACTAACCGCGCGGAACGGTCGACTAAACAAATGTGAGTTGTACTGTTTGCTTCACAACGATTTAAAATTTGAATTCAATGGAAATGTTTGCGTGGGTCGTGATTAGCAAATCTTAATTTGACGCAATTTGTTAATCCAGGAACACAATAACACACTTACAGAGCAGTACTTAACACTTGTATTTTGAAACATTATTTGTTTAATACCACCAACATCTATTTCTAAGAGCAATTTTAATTTCTTTCGTTTATTAATGAGTTAATTATTAAAATTTGTAAGTGTGGATGTAGACAGAAAATTGGCAACATATGATTTACTCTATATGTCTACGGTTCGGCGTTTTATTGTACCTTCTTTAGGGCCACAAATTGATATTAACACTACGATAACATAGAAAAATTAATTCGTCTTACATCATTGCTGCTGAAGTTAATGGAATATAAATATACAACAAAGGCACAGAAACGAACACGAAACACAAAATCTTTCGAGTTATAGAATATATTAACGAAAAAACTTCAATTTTATTATTGATAATTTTTTGTTGTTTTTACTAAGGGAAAGTTAATTGCAGTGTAACTAGAGCGACATTGAGAAATAAATATTTTTGTATAGTAATAATAAATATAAGGATTCTATTGACGTGAAAATATTGCTGTTTGAATATTGTTACAAGAGAATATGTCGATAAAACAACACAATAAAACTGAAAATTCACCAAAAATGTCCTTACAATTCCTGAGTCACGGTTTTGAGAACTATTTCAGTCGAAAAATTGATATCGACAGTAACGCCTGATTTCATATACAATTCATAAATTAAATAATTAACGATAAAACTGAATAGTCTTGTTATTGCATGTAACAACTGATTGAATATTACTTCCCAAGTAAGTTAGCGTTTGTCATTTGGAGATATTAATATATGCTCTGAATTATAACTTTTGACGTCCAATAGGGTCTGTTACTAAAGTTACAATTCTATTTATTAAATGAAATAAAATAATGTCTCAATGCCGGAAAGGCTACGCCATTATACACACAAGAACTGATTCTATTAAAAAATATCTACCTTCAATGTTGTAGTAGTAGGAAGATGCCAACAGAGACTCTTTTTTCAAAAATATCGATTGCAGCGAATTTGACACAATCCCTCTTTTTAAGCACATTTTGTTCTTTTCGATTAAAATATAATCCAAACATTTGAAGCCTTTTTAAAGAAAATTTTGACAATCTTGGAGGTTTATGTAAAAGTTCTTCAAAAATTGAAATATCCTTTTCAAATGGATTTTCAACGTTTTCACGACCCAATCAATTATGGAATGTCAGTTAAAAAAAAACAGTTGAACGGTTATGACGGTATTTTTGACCACAGACAGAGAGTTTTATTTCAAATCAATATTTCGGTATCAAGCACATACAAAAGATTATGACTACATAATGTATTAGCGAAAGTTATTTTCTACACATAGAAGCAAGATTGATCAACATTTTTGGTATCAGGAAACCAAATTCGAGCTGTTCTGTCAAAAAATCGCCGCTTTCCGCTGCCATTTCACAAAACTCTTTACTACGTATATATTTAAACGCCAAGAAAGTAAATGTTTTAGAAACATTTGAAATTGCATTAGTAGATTCACATGAAAAACTCCCAAAAATTAGAAGATTCTTTTCAAAATCGCAGAGCCGCGTACTTTGAACACAATGTTTATTATTATACGAGAAATTAAAAATTTTAAACTGGTGAAAATATTTTTTAGTTATCTAATAAAATGTATTTATAGATATCTACCAAACTCTCTTTCCAGTTTAAAATGTGAGAGATGTAATTTTTCACTACAGCATCAATCCATGTGTATGTTGATATTCTTTTTGTGTTACATTTTCGCCGTCCACAATTCATAGTTTAAAAGTTCATAATTCGTTCTTCTCAGTACCCATTGTGAATATTGTTTTAATATAAATAATTTCACTTTTTACTCTATCTTGTACTGTAGGACAGTAACTAATTTCATAGAGAAGACAATTTCACCAAACACAACACTCACAATTGAAATATTTCCATCAACTTCTATCAGATATCTGGCGCCCTTTGCCAACAAATATGTTTTTCATTCCAGAAGTGAAATTAATTACGCATTAAACTACTATTCTAGATTGTATTTATATTTCCTCCCATAATATATCTATCTATCTATCTATCTATCTATCTATATATATATATATATATATATATTATCTATCTATCTATCTATCTATCTATCTATCT
>BOPP01000043.1:4038412-4053458 GCA_017312745.1 Gryllus bimaculatus
TATATATATATATATATATATTAGACTTACTTATATTTTTGTATAATATTCTTCAGTGAAAAAGTATCGCCTCTGTGACTTTCAATTTAAAATAGACGTAGAATACCTGCGACCTCGAGCGCGCCTGGGCTGTCTTGTGGGCTGGCGCCGGTCTACGGAGAGTTTGCCCTTGCGGAATATTGATGTCAATTTCGAACGACTCTCGAGCACTTAAGAGAAGGGATTATAAGGATTGGAAGTGCTCTGTTCACGTGATTCATGGCCATAAATACGGAAGGGACGTTGTTTACGAAGAAGGTAGAGGAAATATTGAAGTTATAGCTCTTGGACCTCTACCGTCGTCACGTCTTCATAATTTTACTGCGATTTTAAGACCGTAGATCATTAGCAATTATTTATTTATTCAACTTCAAAAACAGTTAAAACTGTGCGGGGCATACTATGGAGAGAAGTGTCTGCTGTGCAAGTTTTCTTCACTTCTGGAATCTCTGACGTAATATATATTTTTGCCAAAGGATTCAACAAGAATTGATATGAAAATATACGCTCTCGTGTAATGAACACTATTTGCGAAGGCAAATCAGCTACAAATGTTACCTGTTGTCCCTCATCGTGCCCTTCGTGAAGGAATTGACTTGATAACGCGACGACATGAAGGGCATTAGTTTGAAATCACCTGACATGAACACTATAGACACATACGAGAAACTACCAAAAGGCTGATCGCCAAGCAAGTGATCACTATCAAGACCCAGTCAATTGAAACTCTCAATAAAGAATGGTATCACAATATTGAACTGCAACAAAATGCAATACCCTGAATAGAGAGCGTGCCGAGACGCATTAAAGATATAATAGCATCAAAGCGAGGCGTCAATAAATACAAGTTGTAATTTTGCCTAAAAATAGTTTTGCCTAAATATCTCATTGTTTCTGGGAATTTAATAAGAAACTCTGATGAATAAAATGTCCTATGAAGCAAAAATCCAATAATTTGCGGGACAAATGCAAAGAATGAAACAAAAAATTGAGGCATGACTCTAATAATTTGGCCACTACAGTAAGACGTGTTCTGAAGCATCCGCTAAGCAAAATACAGACGCTCACATTAGAAACCAATAGGAGAGGAGTGACCTATGTAGTTTTCAGGGTTTCCACCTCCGAGCAAAAATGACTGAAAAGTCATTTATGCAGTCATAGCGATTCACACCCCGCATTTCACTCTAAAATGCTGGACTATACTTAATTATACAAACGTGAATATAATGTCAAACTCAAACTCGTTCAACGAGCACTGTGGAAACTACTCGGTTCTAATTGTTCCTACGTAATTTGGATCACTTATTAACATGCGTATCTTTCGTACACCCAGAAACGTATCGTTGGCACTAGAATATTTCCAAATATTTTCAAAACAGTAAAAATTAACCCAATTGTTTCAAAAATGGAACAAAAATGGAACAAAAATGAAATTGAAAATTACCGGCCAATTTTTCTTTTGTTGTATACGCGGATGGAAACTCCTCAGGAAAAACGAAGCGTTTTCAGACTCACAACCCGTTTTTAGAAAATCAGAATCTACGGAAACTGCCATTTTTTTCTTTTCTTAAAGATGTTATTTCATCATTAGACCAAAATGAAGCACCCATTGGAACATTTATATATCTTTGAAATGCTTTTGACGTTATTGAACATAACATCTTGCTATCAAAATTATCTTCTAATGAAATTCGTGGTAACGTCTTTGATTGGACAACCTTGTACCTTAACCATCGATCTCAAAGAGTAGAAATACCGTACTGGCATGAATAGATATTATTTACTTATCTTTCCAAATCTTTACCAATTTGATATTGGGCCCCGCCTGGTTATCCTAGGTCCTATCCTCTTTCTGTTATACGTAAACGATATGCCCTCGACTATTAAAAACGGAAGAACGGTTCTGTTTGCCGATGACAAGAATGTTCTTTGCAAAACAGAAACAATAAATAATACAATTTATGAAGTTTCAAATTGGTTTTGTAAAAACAAATTAATAGTTAACGAAGGAAAAAAAGAATTAATTTTTGCATTTCAAATCAGCAATCGCATGCTCCATTGAAAATGAATTAGCTGATGTTAAGGTAACAAAATTTCTAGGTCTTTCAATTCAGTATAACCTCAAATGGAATGAACATATAACAGAAAAAAACATATAATTAATTTCAATATGTTACGCATTCAGAATTCTTTCAAATTCTGTCAGCCTTCATGCAGATCGTTGCGTGTATTTTTCAAATGTGCAGTTCCGCCTGAGACATGGCATAATATTCTGGGGAAGTTCATCATGTATTACCCAGACATTCAGATTGCCAAAGAAAATTATTCGAATACTGAAAAAATGCCATCCGCGTTCCCCTTGCAAGCCTCTCTTTATTGAACTAGGAATCTTACCATTCCCTTGCCTATTTATTTAAGAATCTTTATATTTGTCAAACCTGACTTATTTTGCGGTGGGAACATATTTTCATGCAATACTCTTATTTATGAATTCAACACACGTCGAAAAAATCACGTTCATCAAGTGTCAGTATCAACAACTCACTATCAGAAAACCTCATATATTGCATGTATGTTACTTTACTACGCAATACCAGATGATATTAAACAATTGAAGTCTGTACACAAATTAAAGTTAAAAGAGAAATATTTTCTGCTGCATAACTGTTTTTGTACAATTAGTGACTATACTGGTCATCAAAAAGA
Organism: Gryllus bimaculatus; assembly: GCA_017312745.1. Lineage (NCBI taxonomy): Eukaryota > Metazoa > Arthropoda > Insecta > Orthoptera > Gryllidae > Gryllus > Gryllus bimaculatus. The sequence continues at coordinate 4,041,158 of BOPP01000043.1, forward strand.
AAAATAATGTTTATTTTAACAAAACAGTGATATATAATGAATTATTTTATATTTTATTGTATAATTTTTCCAAAAGCTTAACATGCTTGTAACAAATAAAATACTTCAGCATCCGGGTCAATAACCTCCATCTCGATCAGGTTTTTTCCAGTTTCCCTGATCCATTGAGCAAATGCTGAGATGGTTCCTTGTTTTGCTGCTGGACGTAAATATAACTTCATTATGCACACGTTTTGTTGATTCTCCTTTTGCTTGTAATGGTAGGCGGAGAGGTAAGGATGAGATACTATTTTGTTAGCACTAGAAAAATCAAATATGCAGTTCGTTTACAGATTCAGTTTTATATAACTCAGGCACGAAAATGTATAGTTTTTGAAATATTGCTAATTTCGTACTTTTTTATATTTATTTTTATTTATATATTGATCTTTAACTATTACTCATCCTTCAACTACTTATAGTTAAATGATGCGAAGGGATTCTGGAATTCAAGAAAACGTGCACAGATGATCTTCTCCCCCATATGTCACATACATTGTTTACTGTTTATTTTAATAAATAAATCTAAATTCACATCCGCATCTGGCACAAGCTGTGTGTTCCCAGTGCGGCATTTTCTTGATGGGAAGGTAAATAGGGAAGAGCCAGGGTTTCTTCTTTTGACTTCTTAGACAATTCATCTTGTCTTGCAGTTTCTACACAGTTATTTATTTGAGGTTTTACGTGTTAAGCATCTTGAATTGTTTTCCGCATTGTGAAAGAAAATGCTGATTTTTACAGAAGACGCATTCCACAGCAGATAGCTATGAGGAAAATGCATTGTGTTTCTTTCTGTTAATGTTTTAAATTAAAACATCTGTAGCATAGAAAATGCAAACGAAGGCAATTGTCAGAAGTTATTGGCAAAGCAAACTTTGACAGCTCGTGCAATTGACGGGACCAGTAGAACCACAGTTCGAGTTTTGCACCATATGAAGTGAGATATGTAGATTTCGGGAAAGATGAATTAATTTGGTCTGGTAATTCAAATTCCATCGACTTCGGTTATACTGAACCTGTAGGATCTAATAATTGTGGTTCGCTCTTTTTAATGATCCTAAAGTTCGATACTGATTTCCAACTATGATTTGGGAGGAACAGTAAAATAATGACCGCCAGAAATTAAAATTTTTAATATCTGCCTGTTTACTTCACATTTTTCCTTGTCCCCAGTCAATAAAATCGTGCAGAATTGACTCTCTCAATTGCTTCTTGCACTTTTGTGCATGCCCTCTATTTTTGTATCTATATGTCCATCACACTTTTTGAAGTCTGTTCTTGAAGACTCTTTTTACGATAATCTAGAGCGATAGAATTTTATCAGTTTTTTCCACTTCTTCGGACGTCTCCGCTCCTTCAGACTTCCCGCACCTTCAGACTTCCCGCACCTTCAGACTTCCCGCACCTTCAGACATCCCGCACCTTCGGACTTCCCGCACCTTTCAGACTTTCCGCACCTCGCGGACTTCCCGCACCTTCAGACTTCCCGCACCTTTCAGACTTTCCCGCACCTCAGACTTCCGCACCTTCAGATTCCGCCACCTTCAGGACTTCCGCACCTGGTTCAGACTTTCCCGCACCTTCAGACTTCCCCCGCACCTCAGACTATCCCGCACCTTCGGACTTCCCGCAACCTTCGGACTTCCCCACCTTCAGACTTCCCGCACCTTCAGACTTTCCCGCACCTTCCGACTTCCCGCACCTTCGGACTTCCCGCACCTTCAGACTTCCCGCACCTTCAGACTTCCCGCACCTTCCGACTTTCCCGCACTTTTCGACTTCCCGCACCTTTCCGGACTTCCCGCACCTTCCGACTTCCCGCACCCTTCCGACTTCCCGCACCTCAGGACTTCCCCGCACCTTCAGACTTCCCCCGCACCTGTCCGACTTCCCGCATCTTCCAGGACTTCCCGCACATTCAGACTTCCCGCACCTTCAGACTCTCCCAGCAACACTTCAGACTTCCCGCACCTTCAGACTTCCCGCTTCTTCGGACGTGTCCACTGCCTCAGACGTCCCCACCTCGCTCGTACAAATCTCCCCCTTCTTTCCGCTGCTGCTTCCTTGGTCTGTAGCTCCTCATTGTCTCGTCTTTCGTCGGCCTCCTCCTTCGCCGCTCGGGATCCCCGAGGCGAGACGAGCGGGCGCTTATTAAGCAGCGCACGCGCCCCAACATGTGTTGGAGCGGCGGCCGGCGGGTTCGTTAGTGAACGCGAGGCGCGGGGGACCGCGTTCGCTGCGGCGTGGGTGAAGGTCAGGACTTCAGCAGCCGGCCCCACGCGAGGGCGGGAAGGCCCTGAGATTAGCGGCGAGCGCGCTGGCTTGCCCTCTGGGGGCCGAGGGTCGAATCTCGGTCATCCCGTGCGGACTTCGTGGTGGACAAAGGGAAATCGCGGAGAGCTTCCGCGAGGTCCTCATTCTACCATTGCTAAATCGTCGTTAATGTCCCCCAAAATAATTGATAAGCAATATATTTATTTAAATATTGATTGAATGTTAAAATAGTGAAAACTGGAAGTGATGTAAGGGAAGAAGGGCATTCTGTGCAGGTTTTCTTGAGTTCCCTATTATTTTTCCTTGAGTCCCTCTTCTTGCTCTTGTAATATTAAGTTGGATTCTGGATAAAAGCAATAAAGATTTTTTGTCAAATTCGGATAAAAAGGAATATCCATTCCCGTATGATACGTATATATAGCGGCAAGTGTACTTCAGATTTTGTCTCTTATTTTTTATTGTGCCTCACGTAAAGGAATGTTCTCACTGATCACTAAATAACCATTCCTCATTTACACTCCACCAAATTTCAAGAATACGTACGCGGTAGTGAAGTTACATTTGTTTTCAGAAGCAAAATAAGGGGTCCTTCCAGCATTTTCTCAATTGGTCAAGGGCAATAGAGCAATATAAACTAAAACTCTTGTACGAGGAGCACAATGAATGATAATATAAAGTGCGCCTGGTCTGATGCGCAGGTGTTCTCGCCAGGTAGCGCGCTCGGGGACTTGCGGAATATCACAGTTAACACTGCATTGACGTCAAAGGCACTTTGTAACTTCACTGCGCCGCGGTGAACTGACCGGCTTCCAGAACGCCGGTGAGAGGTCGAAATGCACTAATTATCACCGTTTTAGAGGAATAATACAATCTGCGTTCTTCATTGCTTCTGCTTCGCGTTGCGGGAGATGAGTCGTCAGGAACGACTCTCTATCCAAAGGTTAAGAGGCCTTCACGGACAATATTCGAACCACCTGTCGTGTTATCTGCGTCTGCACTAGATTATACACCGAGTTAAACATAGTGGCACTTTAAAGGCCACGAGCCGGAAGGAAAGGGGGACCTTTTCATCTAATGTGAAGCTCCAATATCAAAACGTTCAGTTGTAACGAAGCTCACGATTGGATGAGAGTGTCCCTCTCGGTCTAGCTTTTGCCGGAAAAGGAGGCCTCTACGATTAAATCTGAGTGTAGAGACTGCAATCTAAGCTGCCGCCGGCATTAAATATCATTTTGCACAATATCCCTGCCAGGTAGCGTTCAGAAGAAGCATTAACAATTGCGGCATTCCATACAGTTTCGATTATATCATATTCCTTATTGGAACCAAACGCAAGAACATTCAAATTCTTTTATGTAATATATAAACAAATGTTATCAACACTATCGGCGGTGGTGACGGCAGGTGCTCATACTAACTGACGTACTCTCTGGCTTATAAGTAGGGGCGGATTTGAATGTCCTACAACATTGCCAAAAATGATCAATAAAATGCCCTTAAAATGCTTTAAAATTGTCCTAAAATAAAAATGTGAACAAAATCTCTTCCGACAAATAATGTCGGGTTGGCTAAGTTACATATGTAATCGAGACTTCTTCCTTTTGTTGAAGTGAACTGAGGTTGCAAACATTTGGTTTGGACTGTTCTTTAAAAGAAAATCTCTGCCTTTGTGTCTTGCAAAATCGGCCGAACTAACAATGACGCCCGTAGATGTCACAGGAACCTTAGATTACATAGTACGCACAAAGGCTGACATTACAATATATATGCGGAGAAATCGAGCAGGCTACTCAGGAATTCTGTGGTGAACATTTGTCTGAAACAGGTACTATTAAAATTATATTAAAATCGGTTAAATCAGAGAAAAATGCAGAAACAAAAAAAGACTTATAAAAACGGGTCATTTCGTTTTGTCATAACATAAAATAAATTTCTACACTAACCGGCATTGTTTTGTGAAAGTGAAAACAAAATATGACGTTTCATTAAAATCCGCCCCTAGTTATAAGCATGGTCGTTGCGCCGCGAGTGCGTGTGTGGCGCTCATTTCGCGAACAACATGCAGGGCACGCGAAGGCGTGGCGGTGAATCCAGCGATTGCGATGCGTCGTCGTCTGTGCGCGGAAATGGAGGGGGGGTGGGGGTGGGGAGAGGCAGGAGACAATTGAAAGCGCGTCGGAACAATTCGTTGTTGAGATACCTGGTGCGTCGCCCCGTCACGTCGCAGTTATCGGTGATCGGCGCCTGGCTTTGATGTGGATGCGGCCGTGCATGCGTTAGTCGTGTGTGCGTGGTTTCGCATGGATGCCGTAGTTGTCGCTTCATGTATTAATCCAAGTTTATTAACAGAATTATGAGAAGCTGCCGCAGCTAGAGGTTTGTTTTCGGAACGGGTAACGAGACGTGGTGTTTGTCAAAAAACGGACAAGGCAATAGATAGTAAAGATAATCTAACAGTTTTTTCTTTACACATAATGAATATACATTACATATAGTTACTGTATATATTAAACATTTCACATAATGTATGTACATTTCTCATATTGCAATTGTGTAGGCATTGTCGGCAAATTGATAGGTTATTCCCCTTCAAATTACGTTGCTAAACGTTCCGAGTCCTAATTTTCTTTCGGAACTTCTTTATTTCATTTATGCTTTATAAACGAGCTACATTTTTGTATATCATTAAAGAAGGTTATGTGTAATAGTTTACGATATAATTGCAAAATTAAAATTAATACACATAATGAACACTTATCTGCCTTCATTGGTTCATTTCGTCGATTAGTTGTGAACGTTGCAATCAGTCCTCCGAAAACACTTGGCGAGAAAGAGCGCGCTTGTGGTTGAGTGTTGATTTATAGCTATTGAAGCCAAGGTACCTAGTGTTTTAAGATTCAACCAGAAATCTAGTTTAGTATGTACACGACTGCTTTCTAAATGCAATGGTTAGTTAGGGTATATGAATAACATTTCCAGTAATCGTTTGAAATATCTGTCCCTTCACATGAATATTCATGGATTGTAATTATATTTGATGCATAAAATTTTTAAAGGAATGCAAAATTCCCTTCTGCCGTATAGTTGTCCAGATATTAATAAATATAAAACATTTCAATTACGTTTTGAGAAAATATTTCATTAGAATAGTTATTTTATAATTCAAGAATTTGTAAGTCTCCTTCATTTCATTAGTCTTAAAGAATAAAGATGAAACAACATGGGGTGGGGGTCCATTTTTAATATAGTCCACATGTTGTATTTCTGTTGTAACTTTTCTACAATTCTTTTGTGTGACTAAATCACAACTTTTTAGCTAATAATTTACTACATTTCAGAAATGCAAACGCGAATAAGATATTGAAGAAACTGTGAGTTTTTTTTATAAACATGCAGAAGACGATGGCCCAAATTTAGAGCAGCAGGCTATTTAGAGTACAACGTCTTACTTCTTTTCTATACTGAGGTGGAGTGAAGAACTCTGTTGCAACCAATGAGCTTATTTATGTTTATATAACCGACAATGTCGTATCTGGACATTATTTTTTGTATGGAATTGTGATTGTAAACTAAAAGTGTGCATTTTATGTGAGAGTGTTTTTTTAACGCGGTTAAGACAGAAGCATTTTAAACATACGTTTAATCCATAACAGCAGTGAACTTTGTCATTCTTCCTAGTTACTTTTCACACTTGACGCAGTTAGAAATCTGGTCTAAAATTTAAAGCTCTGTTGAAAACCATAGAATCTTCTGAACACAAAATGCAGAAACGTCGAACTCCACATTACCTCAAATTGTATTACATTCAGCTACAAGTGTGGGTGTTAAATATTATATCACGAAGAAAATACAAAATTAACATTTCCAAAGTCATCATTACACCTGAAGGAAGCATTCAATATACGAATATCTCGTGATAGTCGTTCTCAAAGTTACACTTTTTTATATTAAAGTTTTCGTTACCTTCCATCAGCTGTCCATGCGCTGTGATACTCAGATAGTTGAAATTATGGCGCATTGTTTTCCCCGGGCTGTTGTCAACTTTATGCATCCCTTTTAAACCCCTTCCAGAAAAAATGTTCAGTTGGTTATATCTCGCATACGTATCCACGTGAGTTATCGCGTTTTACTCCTGAACCCTTCATATATTATGTAAATTCAAATGAGTATTCATTGGACAAGATATCATTATATTACTGGACCGTTTTAGAACCAGGTGAAGAGGGAGACCAAATATTTCTATTAACAGAGGGACTATCTTTACTGAACACACGCAATTGGAGGTAGTGACGCGTGTCTATGGTGTAGCTTTGGGACATAGATACAGAGCACCAGATTGCTGCCCGTGTAATGAGTGGGATGGGGTGGGGGAATGACTGTCAATACGTCGGCGCATTTATAAGCGATCTGAAAGGGCTTCCGATTGAATGGTTTCAGATACATGCACTGGAGCTCGTAATTACCCCCCGCAAAAGCGGTTTGTCCAATGGAAGTTTATGGGGCGTGCCGGTCGCGAGTTACAAAGAAGGATGCACAGTCACTGGATTCGAAAATGAGACCGAATAAACAAATTAATGGGTTGGGAGTTTTGAATTATTGCTTTCTCTGTGACGTAAACGATTTTGTTTCTTTTCACCGCTGCTCATATTCTGTAAAATATTTCTACATTTTTACCTTCCTGCTACAGGGATTTAAAATGAATTCCCAACACATGATTCATGGATTTTTTAACTCTAGAATATTGACTACCGTGTCAAAATATGCGCATTATACTTTTTGTTCGTTCCTGAAATAGATTTTGAACACAAGTCATTTCTTTAAACTGAGCGCAGAGACGAACTATCGCTCTCAATTCACGCCAAATATACGACCGTTCGTATATTCAATAGGGGAAACTGAGTATGTTTACGTATTATTATTCACCTATTAGTTAAATTGTGTTTCCTTCATTCCTTTTTATTAGTTTCTTGGGTTTGTAAAGAAAGACAGAGAGGTTATGTAATAGAATGTATGATAACATATCTATCCCTTTTCAGCTAGTAGAGGAAAGTTACCGAATTTTGACCGTCGCTTATATTATTCGACCGTTCGCTCATGTATTTCTATGCATGGATCGAACAATTTGGGTCTAATACGTGTTGACACAGTAATAGGATTTTTAGTCCCTTTCAGTGATATCAGTCGTGTTAATGACTAGTATTAGTGATACAGTGTTTTTGTAGTGCGCCTTACTGTTCGGTGCTATATATTGTAATCTCCCTCCTCTCCCTTGAAATAATGCCGGCTATAGAGATTTCAGGAAGATTGGAGTAGAATGCTAATTCTCTATTGTCAATTACAAAAACACTGTTGTTGACAATCTCCTCCGTGAAGGGACGGTGCGTGTTTATTAATAAAATTGAAATGAAAATCTTACGAAATTTATGCTTTTACGGACCTTTTTGTGATTCTAGATGTACGAAGTGTGTTAAATACGTTATCTACATAAGAACGAATATAAAATTTAATGTTGCAACTCACCTCAATCCTTTTCAATGCAGTGCTCATTGACTTCAACACACTTGGTCCACTTAGCCTTAGAGCGATCGAATGCCCCCAGAAAAGAAGGAAACCTTTTTACTGCCCAGATAGCCAATTACAGCTTTCTGAACTTCGTTGTCAGGAAATTGCTGCCCACACATAATTTGTTGTTTCGAAACATAAACTGATCCCTGGGAGCCAGCTCTGGACTATATGAAGGATAACTTGAGTTGTACGAAGCCACAGTGTTCAAAATCTCTCATTTTCTTGTTTTTCACAATCTCTCATTTTCTCTGTTCACCCGCACGTAACTGCATTTGCCATCTTCTCACATCAAGAACTTCCGGCACACTGATTTGTATCTGAGGCCAATTTTTCCCCAGTCGGGTATCTCCCACCAGGCGGCGGCGAGCTGAGACAAGTTGGTGCTGCCGACTGGTAGTGCGACACTTGCCGCTAAATGTAAAACGTGATTTTTGTCTTGCTACAGTTCCTCAAACTTTACTTTACAATGTCAGGATTGCACAAAATTGTTATAGTTGATATTGCACACATAACTTCATGGAGCAGCAGTAATGATGATTTATACACAGGAAGGGGATCCCACCGTTAAACTTTTTCTACTGCGTATCTTACAAACCATATAGGTAATTACAATAAAGCACACCTACATACAGGTTAATTTCCTGTTGCAATATTTTCTCCAAAATATGTTTGCCCGTCAGGTCTACTTTCTAAGCTAATATAACTCGCGGGCGTCTTTTACGGGCTTAAAATATGCTCGATCCTAATATTATAATTCATGTGATGAAGCAAGAATGCCGGTGGGTTGTCAAGGATCGATAACGGGGTCATGGTCGTGATGTGTGGCTCGATGTTACAAAGCGTGATAAGAATTTATGTTCCTTCTCGCAACTCGGTCTTCTTTGCCGCGGGCGTTTTTGCGGAGCTCTCTGCCGCGTCCGCGAGTCTTTTGGCGGTGCGTCCGCCGCAAGCGCTCCCCTCCCCCCACCGCACGTCCCCCGCCGCCCCAGCGCCGCCCCCAGCGCCGGGCCAAGAAAATCGGGCGAAACCTCGACCAGGCTGTCGGGTCGGAGATAAAGATTCTCGCTGTCATCCGCCCGGTGGAAGGAGCACCCTCGCTGGGGCGTCGAGACGGGGGTGGAGGGGTTAGGCCGGAGGGGGATGAGGGGAGGCGGCGCGGCACGAGAGCGGTTCGACAAGGTGTGTCGCTGCGCCCCGCGCCGCCATCTTTATTCAGAAGCGCCGCCCGCCTCTCCTCTCTCCGGCCCGCCCGCCCTTGCTGCCCCCCACCCGCCTCACCGCCCCCGCAGGGAACGTCGCCGCCAGTTGGCGCCCGCGCTTTGGGCCTCGTTTTCGCCAGAGCTCCATTCTGAGTGTTCGCCTCGTGGTGGCCCAGTTTTCGTCTTTGATGATCGGTGCTTTCCTTGGTCTCTTCCTTAGCTCGTCACGACAGCTAATTCTCTGCATCTTTTGCTTATTGGTGTTTCTCTTCCTTACACCCTTGTTTCTTAGTCGTCTCTGTGCTTTCGCTCGCTACTAATCGGTTCTCTAACACATGTTCGTCATTTCCCCCCCTCACTTTTTCATGCTCTACGTTGATTAGTTGTGAGAGTCACTGTAGGATCTAGGCCCTGAATAAGAATTATTTAATTAAAATCTGGATTGTCTTCGGTTTGAAATGCCATCTTGACATGCAGGACACATGGGGAAATCATGGCTTCAAACTGGAGACTTCCACTGCGATGTGAGCGGGTGAGTGACAAGGCATTAAGAAACGATCTGGCCAGAAATTATTTTAATGTCTCAATTAAGTTCTCCAAATGCGTTCTTTCCCATGTTTTTGAACACTTCAAATTGGATACTGGCGGTACTGTTTCGATCCTCCGGTGGTTAACCAGGTGGGCTAGCTTTGCCGGCAGATCATCTACTCGCATGCGACAGCGAGTGGGTCCGTGGATCGTTCTGTGTAGGGTCGTCATTGAATCACAGACGGTTCATTGTTTGTCACGCACTCGTAGGAGTGTGACAAACTATCAACTGACACGCAGCTTTTTCTTGCCATACAGTTCGTTGTTGCACTTCCTAGACCGTGCAATTTGAAATTGCGCTTGCCCCGTGGTTGTAGAATTGTGGCTGTCGACCACAAATATGAGAGTTGTGGCACAGATTTAAGAGTTGTTGACCACGGATTTAAAGCTTTTGTGCACAGAGTTTAGACTTTATTGATGCCATGAACTGACACGAGATACATTGGTATGAAGAAAATTGATTGATGAAGAAGAAACAATGTTGGTAGTTACAGAGTTTGTGCGCTGTTCGCACAAAGGAAACTTTCGGCTGTTGGCCTGTTAAGAAAGACTTGCAAAATCGAGTGCATTAATTACGTTGACAAATATTAACATGATTAACATTAACATTAAGAAGTGTGATTAACGACCTTGATACGGGGCGACAAACGCGCAATAAAACTCTGGTGCAGCAGGTTGCGTGGACGACTCGAATGACATGCTTCTCCCCCTGTTGGATGCAAACTGTCCCGGAGACGGAGGTCAAAGAGAATATGTTTTGCATCGCACAGGGTTGCAGATGTGTTGCTACCCTTTTCCCCACCACTACTACGGAATTTCCCCAAATAACCACTCTAGTGAAACAAAATTCCCCAACTTTGAAACGAATAAGACTCTCCAAATTGTGAACGAACGACATTAGCTGTCCTTGACGATTCTATTGACTGTCTTTAAATTGAAATACTTTGAGTCAAAGAATCATTGTCCTTTGTGCTGCTCGAAATGCTACACTGTTTTCGTTTTTCTTTCTCTACGCCTGTCGTATTTTTCTTTCTGATACATACAATGGGGGGAATAACTTCTATTGTTTTTTTAATTCATACTAATTGAGAGAATATTATTTTTATCTCGACATCCGATGAAGCTAATTTCTGCAAAAAATCCCCAAACATTTCCCCACCCAATTACGTTCACCAACCTTTCCCCATAATGAAACAAATCCCCAAAGTGGCAAGAGGCTGTTGTACAGCAACAACCTTTGGGGGCAAACAACGCAATAATGGAAGTGGAGGCACTGATTCTGGGAGATCTGAAGGATATGGATGATCGTTGGAGAAATGATTATATTCAAATGATATGAAGAAACATTTCAAAATTGTCTGAACTATATTCTGTTTTCCCCATATGTACTTCGCCTTCACGTTCTCATAGTGTCAATATTATTTGTTCTCATTTCACATCACTATTTTTACTCGTGTTTAATCCTCAAACTTCAATATTAACCTCCCCGAACCTTCTTGTTCAATTTGCTTTATTCTGTTCATTGCAGCCTCAAGTCATCTTTCACTTAGAACACTTGCTTTTCTGTCATTTTTTCCTTTCTCCCTATTTTCTACTAACCCTCACTATTAACTTTTTTTAGGTCTTACTCCTATGTGACAAAAACTATGTTTAGTTTACAATCGCTACACCCTTCTATTTTTTTGTTTCTTGAGACACAATATTTTTCTATTTCCTTTTCTCCTTCGGTTTCTTCAGTCAATAACTAATGTTATACTTTTTCCGTGAGAATATTCTCCTTTCTCTGTTTGAGGCAGTGATAATCAGCCAACTGCTTATTACAAGCTTTCATGTAGACCTACTATAACAAATTACAACTCGTTACTTGGGAATTCATAACAAACTTTTTATATGCGTAATAAAATTTCATTTTCTGAAGAAGTGCAATTCAGAACAAACAGAAGTTCATGATTAATTTAAAATAATGACTTTAAATATTCTATGGGGAAAACTTGAGTGACATTGTAAAATTCTATAATATATGTAATATAATCATGTGTATTTTAGCAGCTGAATCCTAGTTATTGTTTACGTAAAACTCTTACACTCGTTAATAATTTGTGTTACCAACCCAAGTAATAAAAGTACATAATTGAGTAACTATATAGAAGGAAGTATCATTAATTAAATAAATACGAGGATTTTAATAGACAAAAATAAATCGCAACAAATTATTGTATTTAAAACAGAGGCTAATATAAAACAACAATAAACCATTAACTTTTACTTTCAAACGTAGTTCTTTCTCAGTTTTGTGAATATCTGTCATTTTTGGTAGTTTATTTACCATAATCGGACGTTGATTTTTTGAAAACATTGAAATCTAATGGCACGAAACATTTTCATTCCTACTAAATTATTTCTGCAACGCTTCACTCCAAAAGTTGGAAAAGCCTGAGTGTTAGACGCTGCAGCTTTCGGATGTTCCTCGCTTTTAGGCTCTCGCCAGCGTCATACGCCCCCCGGCGCAGCCTCCCAACGCCAGCCGCTGCCACGCAGGCCTCAAGACGCGGGTGTACAAACGATGTATAAAAGATGGCCCTCGTCTTGGCTGACTTGGCGCGCAGGGCGTTGCGTTTGCTGGCGGGCAAGCCCCC
>BOPP01000043.1:4053473-4081565 GCA_017312745.1 Gryllus bimaculatus
ACCCGCGTGCCCGCCCCGCCTTGGCTCTCCGCGAGACTGCCTGACTTCCGTTCTGCCATATCTCCGCCTCCCCTCAGAATGCCAGTTTCGCTCATAGCTAGCATTGTTGCTGGGTTCTGGAGTTCAAGACCCGCCCGTTCGAGTTCTAATTTTAGACATTGTCTATAGACCTGGGTCGAATTCAGCAGTTATTTGGAGTTGTGTTTTGGCGTCCGGTGGCGCTAATAGATACTTTACCGTGGTTTCTCCGATCACTACCACGCGAATGACCATAACAAACTGGCCAATGATCGCGCGCGATCTTTTCTTTCTCTTCCTTGTTCTACCTTTTTCCTTTACTTACTTTCTCACAGTACATTACACAGTCGGGTGACCAGTCGGAAGCTTAGAACGTGTACCGGCTGGGGAGGTGCGAGGTTGTGGGAGATACGTTAATGGGAAAACCCTATAAGCTGTTGTCTAGGTCTGCGCCAGATGTGACCATCCAACGGGGAAGGAATCTCCGCACATCTCGTTCGATCACTACATTAATGACTAATGACCACAGCAATTCATTGGAAACTTTAATCAATCCGCCTCTCTGTAGATTTTTCTCGTACGAATTTGCGTTTCATATGCGTTGTGCAACCTCCTCTTTTCGGAACGCATCATATACAAACATTAGATTCTATTACAGTCCCACCCCTACTTTCCCCTCCTAACTTCTACCATCTTACTACTCCTGACTCCATCAGAGTTCCGCCGATGCGTCAGTCCTCGTGTCCGTCCCCGCTCCCGCCCACTTTTCCACTGTCTACACGCTCGACCCTGCTTCCTCTAACACCCGCGCCACAACTCCAGGCGTAGCGTTGACGTTCCGATATCTATATTACTATTTTCTAATGCGCTCAGAAATTGATAGATAAATATATAGTCTCCGGCCTTGTAATAAGATCTTTCGTTTTGTTAGGTATCCTCTAGAAAAATACGAAAACAGTGAAAAAAATTTAATTTTCATTCGAAAATGGAAATATTTGATTGTACTCTTCCGCCTATTTCCATCGAATGAATCCTCATGTGCCCGGTGTCACTTCTTTCGATACGTTGGCATGCGACATTACGGTTACAAGGAAGATTCCGCCCGCCATTAAATATTAATTTTGTACTGTTGCGTTATGGAACGTTTCTTTACAATTTTGCTTGTATTGAAATGTACGTATACTGCACTATGCTGTCTCTACAAGTAACTATATATGTTATTGCAGTATTCGTGCAAACTCTTTTGTTAGAATATTTAATTTATTGCAATGTCATAAGGGTATTTTATTTGTTCTTCTTGAGCAGTGCGTGCTGCTTTTTGGAAAACCAATTAGGAAGGATTTGTTAAGCATAATTTTTGCATCTGCCTGACATAAGTTGAATTCGAATACGGTCGGAGGAAGATCGTCTTGTCCGTCTTGGTTGAAATAAAATTGATTGATGAATCAGATCTTATTTTTTGGGGGCACAACCCACGGAAAATTGGAAATTTGTGAATTGCCGGAATAGGGGTGCTTATTACTACATCACGCTCGGCCATGTGCTCGTGCCCGACCACATCAGCAGACCGTCAGAATTACGGTACACTCGCTGTTTTCAAACGACACAAATAATATTCGGTGTCTACTACAGATACTTGAGTCTTACAAATGCACACAAATTTCCGGCAACATGCAGGCTGTGATTAAATTGGAAAATTACCATGAAACATTTCTTTGGGAATCGCAAGGTTCTGCGAACAAAACGGCAAAAGGATTATTAATTGCTAACATTGTGAGGAACACACCAGTGTATGTTTTCAGCTCAAATGACTCATCTGCATATTTACCCTTACTACTTGTAGATGTATGTATACATTGATGCTATTTACTCCATTTCAAATATAAATGTATTATCCATGTTCTATTACAATATATTATTTATTAGTTTATTTAACCATTAAATAAAGCTACGTATAATTCGTAAATAATGAGGAGTGTGTCTGAGGTGTTTTACAGAGCATATTTGACCACTCCGGTTCTGTGTAGATAGCGAACCGATCCTAAGCTAATTAGGACCCCCTCGCTAGAGGTGCGATTCGTTGACGCATGCAGCGCCCTGAAATCGATACGGTGAGCCGGAGACGCGCAGGCCATTCTGTTTCATTCGTAGAAGCGGCGCGAACCATTAGCGAGGAAATGCCTTCATAATGAACCAGTAGAGGCAATGGACTGTTCAGATGTGTTATTACGTTAGTGTCTCGCGATCGTGATAATCCGTTGTTCGCCAGCGCAGTATGTGGAGTCGGTGAACAAACTATTATCAACTAAAAAGTTAAATGTGATGTTGAAATATTTGTTAAATAGGAGAAACTGTTCAGCTTATAAAGCTGCCAATTAGTAATGTTACGTTTTTTCTGTATTGTATGAAAATGTCATTGATATAATGCTTATCCCATGAATGCTATATTTCATTATTGTTCTTTTAGGTACTTGGTTTGCTTTTATACATTCAGTTCATTTTTTTAAACAAGAACAAACAATTTAATGATGCATCAAAATAGAAAGGATGACTCGCCAGCCACAATAGCGGTTCAAGAAATCTGAATGCTGGAAACGTTCATCTTTCATTCTCTTCATTTCTGCATATTCTTGGCGTGATTCACAGTTCTTAAATTCTTTTTTTTAAGTGCATCGTGTGTTTACGAAATTGTGAAAGGTCATAGTATATAAATTATTACTGACACATACGAAAACAATAGACTGATAGATAATTATTTAAACATCTATATTTTAATTTTGTTTCTAAAGCAAATTCTTTTTCAAAACAAAATTATAAACGTAATGAAGACAAAATATAAGCAGTTCAATTATAATATTGAACAATTTCTTGGTCACAGAATTGGAATATTATTTATTTATCTGATTTTGACCATTTAAATCCTTGCCTTCTTACGTACTACTGAAAGAATTCTTTAATGTTGGTTCATTGATGTTTTAGTTTGGATATGCAGTGATGTCCTGCAACGGACGTACTAGTCTACAGTTCTCATCACTTACCAACCCGTTTCTTTTCTAATACCTACTACAATCGTTCACACTGCTCTGTGTCATCTGCAAAAACTGTGTCATTGAGGTCGCTTTTAGTACATCAACGTTGAAATTAAATTTCTCAGCAACTATGGACGACAGGGTTGTCAACTCTGTATCTGGCACGGAATTCCTGCCAACGCCCACTTTCAAGGCGATAGAGCTCTTATTTCTCCCACATGTTCTTCAAATTTCTCCCTGAAGAAGGAGCATGACCGCCGAAACGTTGAAATCTGTACCTAGGACGCAGGGCGTCCCGAACGGCCAAGGAAACAGGCCTACCACCCCGACCGCGAACGCCTACGCTTTCGTCTTCTGTTTCTGATCTGTTGCTTACCATCTCCTCTTTCACTCGTCTCCATCCAATATGATGCTCTTCGCATCATCTATTCCCTCTCATCTGTGGCCCATACCCGCTAGCTACTTTCATTCTCTTTGTAAAATCTCTTCTCTAAAATCTCCATTTATAATCTTTCATTCTCTTTTCATTGTCTTCTCTAAAATCTCCACATCTTTCTCTCTCCTCTTTTTTCCCCACTTCTTTTTTCCTTTACGTTTCTCGCCCCTTTTATCGTTCACCATCTCTCCTACGGTTTCTCCTCTCTTTTCAGCATTTATTCACTCCATTCCCTATTTCCTCCCTATCTCCTCCTCCTCCTTCGCCGTGATTATTCCTTACTCTTCTATCTTGTACGCTAATTTGGACCTTTCTGACCTTCTCTCTATGCCTTGTCCTCTTACATTTGCACGCTGCATTCTATCTACCCCGGGTCCTTGCCGGGCCAGGCGTGCTGGCAGGCGGCGGCGGCGGCGGCGGCGCGTGGAGGCGGCCGCGCGGGGCCCATGCATCTTTAAGGCGGCGCGATGGAGGCCGGGGCGCCGGAGCCGGCGCGGGGTTATGGCTTATGACAGCGCTTCCGAACGGCGGGCGAGGCTTCCCTTCCCTCCTGCCACGCCCCCCACCCGCGTCGCCGTCGCCCCGCCGCCCCGCGGCACGCCTATTTGCGACGCTTCCCGAAAACAAGGATTAGTTGGCGACTGGGCAAAGGCGAGGGGAACTGTGCGGGAGGCGTTTCCGTAAACGATGTCGGTGGCGAACTAGCGAAGCCAGAATTAAACCATTCATAACTTTTCGTCACCCAGTTGCTTGGGATCGTTATCTGGTACGGAATTATAATTCCTGTTAGGATATGTTAAGTTGTGGCGCCATCTCGATCAATGAGCGTCCCTCATTGATTTCTTTTGTTACTGATGAGCTAGAGAACGATTGTTGTATTATTTATATTTATATTATTCATAAAATGTAGTACGGTCTTTAGTATGGAGATCGTGAAATAAATATGATCCAAGATTGTTATACAAGCGATAAAGATACTGACTAAATCTTATTAACAATATATATTCTTCATACCCTATGATCCTAGAATATTTTTTACAAGATAAACTGTTTCAATTCCAAAGTTCTAGCCAGCAAGAACAGGAGATCACGCACTTTTCAACTTACGCTCCCTAGAGATATAAATTTCATTTTAAGCCAGCTAACGGCGTGTTTCCCTCTCATAACCTAAATTTGAACTAAAGAAGACGTAGGTTGTCTCATGCTAACTAGTACGTCTCAACAGCGGAGCGTTTTTTCTAATGTAATATTCATTATATTATAAATGTCCGAAAAGTGTTCTTTTGATGTCTCATAATCGTTTGCCAACGCTAACGTTATTCCAAAGTAATTGAATCTAATGAAATTTCCCAGTACGATATAAATAATTAGTAATTAGTACGTTTTTTTAAACTATCGAAGAGTTTAACTTTCAATTGACTCGTGAGAAGCACCCTCCGTACATTGGTGTGTCAAATATACACTGACCTGACCAAAACGTAATTCGTTAACTTTCTAAAACGGTAAATCTACTTACTCACTGTAAAATTATAGTGTAATAGTAAAATAACTAGTAGCCTGCAGCAACAGCTAAAAATGAACAAAACCACAATGCTGCTGAACAAAACCATGCAAAACAGTTGTCCAAAATGCTTTGCACACACTGCTTTTGTAGAAGAAAAATACTCTCTATAACACTGCAGTAAATGAAATATTATTACAGAATTGCATTCATTAATACTGAAATAGTATAGAATACTGCTTAATAAAGTTTATATACAGAACATCAGTTCTGTTCATACCAAAAATAACAAAACATTTGGTGTTCGTTAATGCAATTCTTGAATAGCGAATATTGAATGTCGGGCAGCATTCCTTGGAGTCTTGCTGTCCCAAACCTTCAGATGTGTCGTAAGCAACAATGAACGACTACTCACTTCGAGAATTTATTCCGCACGCACAATATGAGAATAGACGGATTGATACATCCAGATAGATACATTTTTTTACTGAAAATCGGAATTGTTTTTGGAATTTTTCGAATTTGCTGTGTATGTAACGAAACCATGTTCACTTCTCACATGGCCGGAGTCAGCATAGTTTTAATTTCAATTTCAACGTACGTTTGCACATTATTAATGTACGTGATTTTTTTTAAAAAAATAATAAATCTCATATATCATATAATATTAAAAACTCTTAATACAATTCATGTTTCAGAGATTTACTCTATACAGTTGGTCGTAAACTTGTTTCATTGTAGTGTGATGGACATAATAGTATTTTAACTATAATTCAATGTTTTGGGTATTAGGTAGGGGACATTCAAAATTAGAACACATTTTAAAAGCAATCTTCGTACCGAGCAGAGAAATTAAGAGATCTCTGTTTCAACTGTGATATTATGAAATAATTAAATTGAATCGAAAAAAAGAGTTCCTTGAGTACATGAACTGCTCAAAATGTTTTTGTAAGCTGGAATTCACAGAAACATCGGTTTCATAAATTCTCTTCTAAAGCAATGTTTTATGCACTACCTTTTACGTTTTCTGAATATTCCAGAAATTGTAATGCACACTCGTTCGCTTAACTTTAGTTTCTGTGACACTGCACTCACGTCTTGGTTTTAAACGTAAAAAATATTGCAAAAAATAATAGGGTAAACAGTTAATATTTCACTAAAATAATTTGTGTCATAAATTAGTCTTTCTTAACTTATATTTCTCTAATTTGTTTCAGGTGAGCCTGGAAGTGTCTGAATGTGATTCTGTCGTCACGGTCTCAACCAATCCTTCACCTCCAAGTCAGGTAAATAAATATGTGTGAAATATTATAATAAATAGAAACATTCTCAATGATTGAAGTTTGGATTATATTCACTTTGGAATTTTACATTTAATTGTGAATATAATGATGTTTAGTGTCATTTTTTGACACCATTCTACAAATACTTTGCGGTACTTTCTGCAAGTTGTTCACTGCATCATCTCGACTGTACACTTTCCTACTTAGTATGGATTTAATTCATTTAACAATACTCCTCTATACTCATCGAAGGTATTCTGAAGTACCTCTCTCAATAAATTATTCATTGACGATACGCTACTACATACAGTATTAATACTTCCCTATCAACAATAAGAGATGAGAAACCAACTAGCTCGCCGACATCCAATGCCAAAATAACTGGAACTAGAAGAGTGACACTTGAAAAAATAAATTCCTATTACGATGTTCTGAACCACTAAGAATATATTTTTAGTTCATTCCATGGAGGGGTTCAAAAGGAAGAAATATTTTGCAGCCTTTGGTTTCATGCAGCCCCATATGCATATTGCTTGACTGTGGTGCGGGATTTGTATGGACGGAGCAGGTACGAGAGAGTTGGGACGAACCGGAGCGGAGTGTGGAATAGCGGGTACGGTTCGATTGATTGCTTAGTGATTCCGGCCGCGTTAACTGGTAAGGTCATTAGTTCCTTAAGTGTTTTATAGCGAGAAGTGGCGGGCATCCTCCCACGCTGGTTGGCACGACCCGCCGCCGACCTACGTCGACATGCGGGGATTTTCCTTAAGCAGACCACCACCGTGGACTGAACCGCCCCAACCAAGACGATCTCTAAGTTCATAACTGGTCTCCCGACATGTGTCGTAGTGTAGTGCATGTGAGTGTAAGTGTGTGTAAGTAAGGACTGAGGAATGGTCAAGGAAGAGGAAGAAAAGATCGCGCGTTATCGGTGACATGTTTGTTAGGCTATTGATCTGCCATTCGCCTGGTGTTGATCGTATAAACCAGGGAAAACTACCAATTAGAGCAGCTGTCTGCTAGAATTCCCCTCCGACAGCGCGCTGAATTTGACCTAGCCGGCAAGCCAGTATCGGAAACCCTGCCACCGTCGGCACTCGACCCCTAGGTCCTCCCGGTCTGAGGTACTGCGGTGACATGAAGAGTAGTGGAGCAGGGAGGGCGACAGGTGTAGCAGCCGGCCGCGGCAGAGATGCTTGGGATATAAATAAAATTACGTCTAGTCTATATGATATTGCTCTGCATTCTGATTTTAAACAGCCTGGTGTGGCACGACCAGTGTGCTAACCAGTGGATGGAATGATAAAGCCGCATTATGTGATTTGCCCAAGCTGCTCGGCTATCTCTATGAGGAAATGAGACATTCCGTGTACATGAAAATGTAGTCCACTTTTTGTCACATTGGACGTTTTTAACATTTAAAATCTAACCGAAGATCTTTTCAGATCTTAAAACATTGATGTTTCAGTTTTGTAAATAACTGAAGCTGTTAAACGTTCTACCAGTGTAAACGTTTCCCTGGAATTAAACGTTCTACCTACACTTCTCACCGTTGAACGGCACAGTTTTCAAGTGTTTATGACGTTAACTAAATAAATAAACAAACAAACTTAAGGCCAGTTTTTTCAATGTTTTTGATAATGTGACTTTCTCAGAGCGCATCAAATAAGTGGCCAGCTTTCATGAGTGAAAACGAAGCGATACTGCCTGAAAGGCGGTAATAAGAATCAGGTTTGTACTTACAACAACAATATCACTACTCGTAAAACGTAGACATCCCATTGCAAAGTGCAACTCAGTGAAGACAGTTTCATGTGTAGTGCTGAGGTTTGCAAGTCAATATGGAATACGTATTCAGACAAGCCCGTGTGTCATGTGCGTAAGGACGTTTACTTTTGTGTATATATAGTTTAGAAAGAGGTGTAGTGTTGAAAATAGTGTCTTTGACGCTTATTAAAATTTTTAACTGTTTTAACAAATCTCTAATTTTTGTTTCTATGAAATGTCCTCTCTGACAGAAACTGAAACAGAATCTATATCAAATAATTGCCATCTTAAACTCAGAGCCTTCATAAAATGCTGAATGATGACACACTTGTTATGATGCATCAACTTCACAGTTATATTCACTTGCCCGCATTACATCCCTTTTCATCACGTTTACGTAAGGTTTTGAAATGGAAAGAGGCTATTGATATATAGTGCGGTAATATAATATCCTCAAACCTGGATGCGAAACACTATGTGGGGCGCAATATCTGTGATTTTCTTCAAACATAATGGTAGAGTAGGCATGATACCCTTTTTTCGCAAATAGGATTGTTTCCCATGTGCTGCAATTAACCCACGCAACACTTATAACATTTGGATTATTTTAACGCGTTCTAGATTAATAATGCCCTACTCTTCAGAACATTGTACACAAATTAAATACTCACCGAATACGTCATGAAGATTTGATGAAGGATATCTAAATGTGGAAGTGAGCAGTGCATCTTAGCTTCTATATTACTTCCAAAGTTTACAATGTGACAATGCGTGTTAAACTAAAAATGACAAAGTTTTACCAAAACTGTGTGTATTGAAAAAATTAAGAAACGTAAGCAACACGCGAAAATCACGACAGAGAAAACACAAACTCTGATATCTACTGAAAGCAGCAAATTGTTTCAGCTCCTGCGTAATGCTTTCACACAATCTGAAGTTGGCACAAACCTCGCGATATCCTCATATCCGACGATTCGCAGGACGGAGAAAGCCGGTGAAAAATCTTGTAAATCCAATGCGTTTAGAAATGGTTTCTTGCTTCCGATCAGCACATCGGTGCTCCGTATAGCTTTACTCCCCCGAAAGCGTTTGCCTGCTTTGTGATTTTTTTCACGTCTACAAAACAACATTCATAGGAGGCCTCACTTTGTTTCACGTCGAAGGCAGGCCGCAGCCTTGTAGCCGAAAGGCTGTCGGCAAAGAAAAGGAAAAATGGCGGCGGCAGCCCGCGAAAGGAATAGAGGTGGATGGGTGGCGCGGTGTCCGGAAGGAGAAAGAAAGCTTTAAAAAGAACGCTGAATTGCAGAGGGAAATGCCAAGAAGAAATCTTCAGATAGAAAAGCCGCGCAAGGGTAGGGCTCGAAAAAAGTTGCAAAAGCGCTGACAAATTATTTTACAATCAGAAGTTCAACTGAAAGTATTTTCAAAATGGTTTCTTTTGTCATTACGCACTGTGTATTTATTTTAAGTCACTAACTGTTAAGGTATTATAAAACCCATTGATATTTTGCGAACATTTTAAAAATTCTTGAACACACATTACGAGACATTTTGGGTGGTAGATTTTTAATCCCATCATCATGCTGTAACACTAATAAATTTTTATAACGTACTCATTAGAACACTCAATATGCGACACATTGTACCACGATTCCAGAGCTTGATATTTACTCGTATCATCAGGCTGTAATTACACTAATTTTTTTCTCTAGTACTATATCTTTATTTGACTGTCTTTCTCTTTCATGTTTCTTTCCGATCCATAGAGTTTAAAAATTCATTAAAAATCTTCTTACCGACATTTGAGTATTTATTAGGAAGTTTTTAATATTTATTTACGCAGTACCTTAGTTTTGAAAGCACTTGTTTCAATCATAAATTAATTTCATTAAGAAATAATTCATTTTGGTTTTTATTTATATATTATTTTAAAAAAATGTATTACCCACGTTTTAACATCATCTAATTGTGCTTATATTTTATAACAATACAACAATTTAAAAATACGGGTAAAACTATATTCAAACACTTTCTTAATTTTTTCCCCGATTCGTTGCTTTTTCTCAAAAATTCCCTTGATAATCTTAGAAAATGCAAATAAACGATGATTTTACATAAGAGTATCATCATTGTTTAGTTAAAACATTGTCCTCAATATGGGCACAAAAACCTGACTTACTTTATTTAATACATTATTATGAATATCACTTCAAGTAGTTATTTAACCAGAAATGTAGGGCGCTTCATAGCGCTACTGGAGCCTTTTACTCCATTTTTGTTTCAATGTCATTCTGTTCCTCCCCTAGTGTGGCTCATGGTAAGCGTACTAGTTTCCGGTGGTGTGATCCCTGGTTAGATTCCCGACCGGAGCAAAAATTGTTGTAGCCTTCCCTTAAAATCTCAGTTGCTGATCGAAAAAACGTGAGGCGCGCGGAGTTAGCGATTTTCCGAGAAGGAATACGTCATGTTCGCCTCATTCTCTCACCCACATGCGTGGAAATTAAACTAGGACCAGGCAGGGGGAACACCGTTAGCTAGACGTCAAAGTCGGGCAATCGACGCAAAATGCCAACTGCACCCCTACATTTTTTCTGTTCTCGGCACTCGCATGGCTACATTCTGTTCTCGGCACTCGCATGGTAATCTAATAAGATAATCCACGCCAAATGACTGGTAGATGAATGTGAGACAAAAATCAACGGAGCAGTGTATTTAGCGGAGTTCGACGATAGGAAGGGGGTGGATGGACCAGTCAGTTGAAAAGAACGTGGAAGTGAAAAGGAGTGTAGAGAATTAATACAAAATTGTACTCGTGAAGAAAAGGAGACGATATCGGAGAAAGATGAGGCGGGAGAAGTTTTTTACCTTATGGGTTCAGTGTGGCGAAGATATCGATTAATTTTATAATTCCGGCGATGACGATGCGAATTGCCAACGCGACACGACGAAACCTACGTTGCGCAAAGTATCTTCTTGACTTTCCTACTCACTCGATTCTCACTCTTCACTCCACCTCATTCTCCACCCCCATATCCTTCCCTCTCTTTCATCCGGCTCCACCCTTCCATATTTGTACTCTCCATTCTTCACTGACATCTATGGTTTCGCTCCTTCCATCCTATCCGTCTCACACGCTCGCTTAGCTTCATTTTTCTTCGTCACCTGTTCCCCGCCGTTCATGCCCCACCTCTCTTTCATTTCCCTCCCCTTGCCCACGCCTACGTCTCCTTTCCATTCGCTCTAGAGTTGACGTCTCTCCCACCTCTTCCCCACCCACTACACTCTTCGGCCTTCCGCAAGTTCTTTTTATTCTGCGGCTTATTTCTGCGTTCTCCTCCAGCCGGCTCGGAAGACGCCGGCGCGTGTTAGAAGGTAGCACCGTCGCGTCGGCTGCTTTCAGAACCTCCTCGGGATACCTCCTCCTCGCCCTTTCGCATTCGGAGCTCGGTCTCTGCCGCCCCCCCGCCCCCCGCCGTTCCTGATCCGCCCACACGGCCGCTCCGCGACCTAAGCGTCTGCTGCCGTGCTCCTGCCCTGTCCCGGTAACGGGAGATTCATCTTTTTTCAGATAAAATGCGGAGTTTTCATTCGCGTTCTTCTTTTGTGTTGCCTCTCAATGCACGCATTCCAAATGCCGCATGACAGCAAAGAGGGCAAAATTATGGAGAAGAATATAATAATGACAGTAATACGGCATTGAAAGAAGTTTGAATTTTCTTAAACGGTTAAGAAAACGAAATTTTGATGTCGTTCTCTTAACAAGGTTGTACTGCTGAAATAATCTTTTCAGATTTCCCTGCGATTACAGTGTGGTTTTAATAAGTACGATTACACGTTGCTGAAGTTGTGGTTTTTGACGTAGGGAAAAAGAGAGCAAGCATTCCTCGGAATTCTGTTGATTGGATACGCGTGTAATAATTGTGTATACAAAAAATCTGCTATAACTGAGATTCGAATTACAACGTTTCTGTTTGCAAATTAAATTAATCACAAGTGTATATAATTCAAAACGAGTTGCTACAGATAGTTACAAAACAATACGAAGACATCTTTATTGGGGAAATCATTATTCGTAAAATCTAATTAGACAAATGATTTTTGACAGAGTTGTGGAGTCCTAATTGTTTTCTTTTAATATATAAACATTTAATACATTTTTGTATGCTTACCTTAAACGAACCGAAAATAAGAGAATATGCATAATAAGAGAAAGAACAACCATTTAATTGTCTTAACTACATGTTTTGTTGACAATGCACGTTCAAAGCAATCTCTAGATATTCGTTTTATTGTTTGTTTTAAATCTGTTGGGAAACTTTGAAAATTGTTAGTACATTCATTTGTTAACAAACATAATGAATATTGTGTTTGTTTTGAGTGAAAGAACATTAATTAATACGTATAAAGAAACATTTTTGAAGTCCGTAGATATCTATAATTTTACGGTATCTTTCTAAATACCTGGCAGCTATGGTAACTATTATTATCCACATACCTAAATTTAAGAAATGTGGATAATAACCATATAGATATGTACATCAACATGAATAATTTGCCCATGAGCACTTCTAAGCTATTACTATCCCACTTACATGTTCTATATTCTAATATGATATAACGTTATTTTTTTATAGAGAGGAGAAAATATTATACGTCCTTTCCCTATTTATACGTAATATAGTACACATTTCTCGAATATATGTACTCCTTTTCCTTACCCGTGCGACACCAAGCGCAGTATCGTCGACCAGCATGCTGACAAAACAATCGTGAGCGCGTACAATTTCGGTAATGCATCGGCCCCTTGGGATCAGGTGCTTTCTCTTTTCTCGCATTCTGAAACTTCTGCACATTTCCCGCGCGGAAGAAGCCTCGTGGAATCGAGGGAGGAGAAGGGGGAGGGGGGGCTGGTGCGAAGAAAATAGAATGCGCTTTCCCCTCGATGGTTCTCGCGCGCTATCTCGTTTTTCATTCGCTATGTTCGATTGTCAGTGTTCCGTTTTAGAGATTGAAACGCGTTTTATAGTATCGGCAAACCAGCAATGAAATGCGTTTATTCTCTCCGAGCGGCCAACTACGCCCTTACGCCCTTCGATCCCGAGAATGGAGGGCACAATGTCACTTCTTTTATCACCCTCTTTCGTTCCTTTCTGTTTTTTATCCCTCTTTCGATACATTCCTCTCCGGTTCATAGCGCGGCCCGTCCGCAGTGCGTGCTTCGACGCCAGGCCTCCTGCACTTCAATTTAATCGCATCCCCCTAACGACGGAGCAACGGCCGCCGCCCAGAGGAGGCAGGGAGAACCGCCGCGGGCCGCGACGGGGCTTGCTTGGCGTGCAGGAGGTGCCGGACGGACCCGCGAGGAATAGAGGCGCAGGGCGTGGAGGGGAGACGGGAGAGGAACGGAGCGAGGGACTGCGCGAGATTGCGGCACGCGGATCGACACGCCAGCCGAGGTGGGAAGAGATGGCTTGGCTCTTGCGCCCCTATCCGACCTCAACCAATGAGCTTGAGGCACCGGTTTGCGTCACAAATACCAAAATTATCACATATATGAAGCACATTTTTTAATGAATCTTTTATTTAAATTACACCTTCATAGTGTTATTTTTGGTTTGTCACTGTTCAAAATATAACGTTGTCATTTTCAAAATGTATCTTAACACTTCTCGCTCACAGCCCAACATGGCGGTCGGCGTGTAGTCTTCCTTTTCAAACGAAGTGCCCGTGTCCCGTTTACTTGTTTCGAGATGCAAACTGGTGCTACTCAGAACGAGCAAAAGTCGCTGCGCCGCAGAAGCCCATCCACCTCTTTCTACTATGCGTTGAGCTGCATTCGTATAGGGTCAAATCGACCTTCGAACTTCTTAAATACGGATGCAAAGAGTGAATTTATCCAGACCTTATTTTCCCTCCCATGCTGCTTTGGAAAATAACGTCGCATTTTATGCAGAAATGATCGCTGCTAAGGGTTTCTATAGTGAAGTGTGTGAGGATGAAGAGAGATAATTAAAATCGTTAAATGATTGTCTTGATGTTGATCAAGTTGAAGGTTTGTTAGCCGAAAACGATAGTTCAACGTAAAATAAAATCGAGAACGTAGTGGAAAGAATAATTTCGCTCACGAAGTAAAAACGTTTCTTCTGTGATCGTAATGAAATGCTTCTATTACGAATCATTATAGTTTCATCTCTCCATAATTATGGAAATTCAGAACTC
The DNA here is from genome assembly GCA_017312745.1 of Gryllus bimaculatus. Lineage (NCBI taxonomy): Eukaryota > Metazoa > Arthropoda > Insecta > Orthoptera > Gryllidae > Gryllus > Gryllus bimaculatus. The sequence continues at coordinate 4,067,727 of BOPP01000043.1, forward strand.
TCTTCATTGACCATCTTAGTGCCTAGTTTTAATGGTGATGTGATGTCACAGTAAAATAATATTTCACCTTTTTTCTCCTTGGTTCTAACGCTTGAATCTGTATTACAATTCGTCAATGAATGATTTAATTGATTGATGTTTCCGGTGACGCCAACTTCAGCTTCCATTAGTTCCGTTAGTGTAGTGCGTGTTTTATCTAGGGAGGAAGCGGTGTTCTTTCCCGCTGGATAGTGAGATTAGGTGCTGACCAAAACGTCGGCTTGAGAGAGGGATTTCTCTCTCAAGACATCTTACCATAGCGGGGCGCCACCCAAGCCGAGACCTGCTATGCGCTCCCGACTGGTCTGCCGACATGCATAGTGCATGTAAGTGTGTGTGTAGGTGTGAGCGTTTAAGGGGAGAGAATAGAACAAGGAGATAGAGAGGAAGACTAGATAGGCACGGTCCGTGTCCCGTTTGCCTCGCCGCCAGTTGCCTGGTATTGTTCGGGGAAAACATGCAAACCTATTTGCCAGAGCAGCCAGACGCTAGACTTCTGCTGCAGAAAGCGAATGAATTTGATCTTGCTAGAGTTGAAAATCGTCCTGGACTCGAACCCCAAGACCTTCTTTTTAAAATTGCTGCAGAATTAATTTGATGAATATCGTGTACTCGTATGTGCTTATCCACACTACACATATTCATCCACCTACTTCTTCGTTTTGCACCTTTACGAGCTAATGATCATTTTCCCAGACCCATTCTTCTTCAACATATTTCCATAAATGCCCTCGCTCAGAAATCGACACTCGACGATAACTTCCGTCAACAACACGATTGGATTTTGCGCCGGCTGGAAGCGCGTTTGTCTGTAGGCGGAGGTAGTATCGCGGAGAGGTACGCGCGTGGCGTGGGTTGAGGGGGCGGGGCGGACGGGACGCGTTGGCGCGGCGCACAATACCTGGCCGTAATTACCCACCGCAAGGTGCGCTGCGCCGCCCCCGCCCCTGGCGCTCCCGTTGCCGCGCGACCCGCGCGCCCCGTCGCCTATCAATCAAGCCCCATTCACGCGCGCGTGTTGCCCCGTGCACCGCCGCCGTAGCAGAGTGTTTTCGTCGCGCTGTATGGAAATTCGCGCGGCCGGTCGCGCCAAGCACCGCGTCCGCGCACGAGCAGCGCCAGAGGACGGCCCCCTGCCTCTTGGCCGCCCCGCCCCTCGTCGTCCCGTCTGTCGCCTCCCTTATCTCGCCGCTCCTCGCATCTTCCCTTCCGCCTCTTTTAGCCCCCCCTCTTTCCGTCTCCGCTCTGTCCGTTCTTCGTTGAGCCTCTCGTATTTCCCTCCCGTATTGACCTTCGCGTCACCCTCGCCGGTTTTCCCTGTCGCCGTTTTCGTCTCCTCCCACTCTCCAACGTCGTGTCCTGCCTCTCTCCGATTCTGTCCCTTCCCAATTTCCAAACCTATCTCCTCCCCCTTCATCTCCTCCCGTCGCCCCTTTACATTTCCAAACCGCTTATACCTAGCTCAGTCTTCGTCAATGGGTCGCTCTCTTCGATACCTCGTTCTGTAGCCGTCCTCTTTTCGCTTCCTACCTTTCTCTGTGTTCCAACACTGTCCCCTTGATAATGAACATATCTTCTGAATATGTTTACTCCTTGCACGTCCTCTCTTTCTCGTCCCAGCAGCATTCTTACCAGCCCGTGCTTCGGCGTGTTCCCGCGTCTTCTATTGTGTTCAACTCATCTCTTTTCTGTGCGTTATACTGTTCTATACTCGTCCCTCTCACACACCACCCATTACCCTGGTCGTGTGTTTGCCGGTATCCCTACACCCGCTTTCACTTTGCGCCTGTCTTTCACTCCCTTCCCATCCCGGGCCCCTGGTCGGACGTGATGCTGGTGCACCGCCGCCGGCGTCGCCGCCATCAACGCCGCCCGTTTGCGCTTATCGTTTCCGTTCTTTAGCCCAAAGTCCATCGGTGTTTACGAACGAGGTTGGAACAGGTTTTGTATGCCTTATTAATTTTTTAGTAAGGATTTCCATAAGGAATAATCTTGTAGCTTTTAAGATGACAACTTTTCTATCGATCCTTCATTTCTTCGAGTGAATCACTTCTTGTTAATTTCTTTGATTTAAGAGCGTGTGAAGTTCTTGTGCGATTAATTGTTAGTACTCGTTTTGTCGTCGATGTGTTGGTGATGAAGTGCGTCTGCCAGGCAGTCTTTCTATCTGTTCTTTCTCTTTAATCATTTTAGTTTCATCTTCTGATGTTGGTATTTATTTTATTCAAACACTCTCATTTCTAGAGATGTGCATATTACGGTATTGCCTGTTTGATGTGTTGTATTAAATTCAACAGCATCGTCGCATATCTTCTGGACCATTTCTAGAACGACCTTGCATTTTCTTCTAGTGGTGTTATAGTTAAGCCATGTTGTGATTTTCTTCCCATTATAATGGTGTGTGTAGTGTCGGATTGGTTCTGGTTTTGAGTGTGATGTTTTGGTTTGTATATTCGTATTGTCTTTTGTGATATCAGAAGAATGTGTTGTTTGGCGTGGATTGGTCAGTATTTCTGGGGGTGTCTGGTGTGTTGTGGGATTGATGGGGTGTGTGTGTGAGGTAGTTATGAGTCGATGTGGTGTGGCGAGTAGTGTGTGCGAGTGAGTCAAAAGGACGGTCTGTGGGCGTGAATGTTGTGATAGGACTGCTGGCCATTCCCTTTGTGACGAAGATATCCAAACATTCAGGTACCTTGTTACCCATCCGTTGCGCCAGTTATGTGGGATTTCCTGAGAAAAGGTTGGAGTTTTAATGTGTAGAGATGGCTTCCTTCTAAAGCGCGACCTCTTGTAGTGAGCAAGTCTTGATCCCCCATAGTTGGATTTTTACATTTGTAGTCTCCTCCAGCAATAAACCTTGTGCAGAGCTTCTCTAAAAACTTGATATAACTGATCAGTGGTTATGCTTGTGTTTTTGGAGGGGAGTAATATAGCTGAAATAACGAGCCGGACCGAACTTATCGTGATCATACTTGAATAGGGCGTTGCTTGCAGATAGGTTTTAGCATTTATCTTTGTACATATTATGTTCTGATTCTTTGTTTTTAATTGATTACTGCTGTGCCTCCATGAGCTGTCCCATCTTGGATGATTGTGCTGCAATTATACTTCGTAGTTAGGTTATACGATAGATAGCTTCTTTCCCGTTTAAAATGGTGTTTTCAGGCACACTAGGAGAATGTCAATATTTTCTTGAAATAGGAAAACACTTCTACTCTCTGTGTGCCCGATGTTGAAGTATTCCAAATTGCATCCAGGATACAATTCCCCGCGTAAATTATCTTATAGTTTCTTCATTATTGCCAGTCATGATATTAATTTAGGCTGGAGATGGTGTCCAGCTTGCTTTAGCTAAGATGGCACTCAAAATTTTTAAATGGTTCTTGTATTATGGATATGCAGATTATTTTCATTACCGAACATTTTGATTATGATTTGCGAATGTTGAGGCCATTTGCTGTATAATGTGAGCGTGTCTACCCTGTTCCTATGGTTATTGATTACTCATCAGTAACTCTAATTGTACCTTTCAGTTATGTTTGCGTAGGCATTTCTACTTGAGTATGGGATTTTGACTAGGATACTGATGTTACGAATTTTTTGATAGAGCTTCGCACGCCTTCTATAATTTTGCTGGCAATGGTCACGGCTACCAAAGAGCACATAGCGTGTGTGTGTCTCTCGGTTCAGTTACAGGTTCGACTATCGTGATGGCTTTCCACATTTGACACAGCTATACCGAAATGCGTACAAAACGAAAACTGTGCTCGTAGACTCTGACATCGCTTGCATTTACTTAGTTTCGCGTTTTTTACGCGGTGCGCCTTCAAAACTTATTTTTGCATGGAGTAAGGTATTGGACGTCATATATTTTTTTGTTGTTACTGTGAGTTCTAAGTCCACAAAAAAATTGATAGACGGTGCTTCTTGTTAACCGAGCTTGATATTATGAATTTGTCTACTTTTGATGGCCTGTGCTGTCTATAGGTTTCTTAAAGTTCAATTTCGTCTGCTGTTGGGCTGCATATTTTTAACACTACCAGAAAGCGCTTTTCTTTTCTTAACGGAAATTGTATAATGAGCCAATACTTTTCAGATTCAGATGTTTAAACAAGCTTCGATAAACATCCGGGTTTGAGGTACGGTTTTGACATTGTTCATTGTAATTGGCTTTCACTTGATAGTGTTATGCATTTATTATATGAGAAGTCTTCATCTTTTAATGGAGTCTTTAATCGATCTGACCATCATCAGTATATAGCTCGTAAACGCCCTGGTCATGAAAAATACGCGGCGTTCGATGATTTGTCTTGTCTTGTATAATTGCCCTTGTTGTTCGCAATCATGATATTATCAGATTTCGAGGTGCTTCTAAATTTTTATCACAAGAGAAGATTTCATGTACCTGTTTTTGATGATACAGTTCTGTTTCACTGTTAGGCTTCTTCTTTAGAGGGTCCTACAAGTTTCATCATTGCATCTTTTTCGACGAGCGGGATTGTTTTGCCAAGCAGCTGCTCAGGTTTGAAGCTATTTCCTGCGTTGTAGATGCTTGGCCGTTAGTTGCTGTAGCTTCTAACACGGGTAGCTGGATTTCTTTTTCGCGCAGGATATTGCTGTATTTGAAATTGAAATGTTGTTCTGTTGCACTTATGTGGTAAAGTGTGGGCTTTAATGTTGATGTTCTTTGCAATAACACCCTTTGATGCGGTTGCTGAAGGTTTCTGCTGTTAGGTCGCTCTTCCTAAAGTCATCCGTTCGTACTGCTTTGTTAACGAATGTTCACCTTTTTCTTGGTTATTTATTATTTCTCGTCTGAACTGTGTGATTAGTCCTTCCGAAGGGGATCGTACTCAGTAACATTAGTTCACTTCACTATATATGAGGCGGTATTGATTTGCAGTAGTTCTTGATTACACCACTGCTCACAAGAGGAATGTAGGTTACCTCTCGTTCACAAATTAAAAGCGGTCACCACTGTTACTAGTAAATTTTGAACGATACCTTAAATGTTGCGGCAAAATGTTGTCAATCACAGACAGAAACCCAAGATATACTCTTTCAAATATCTATCTGCGTTCACTTAAATTTACGAAATTACAACTATATATGAGGAAGCCGACGTGAACTTCCAAACACTCAAGGCCTCCTGATAAACGCAAAGGAGGATAAGGCAATGGAAAAGAAAAAGTTTGTATATTTCGCGCTCGGCTCCGGCATCCGCCTTGTGTGTTGAACAAGAGGAAACCTCCATCAGGAGCAGCCGGTACGCTAGACTTCTCCCCAGACAGCAAAACTGTTACTCGACCTCGCTAACAAGCCTAGTGTATATTTATTATAAACGCTATAGGTCCTGCATCGTCTGTCATACGTGGTCTCTAATTCCGTGATGAAATTAATACATTTTGCTCTTAAGTCCATGATGGTAGAAGGATTTCTTGCCACTAGCTTACTAAAACACGCAAGTATATTCTGGTTAGTACAAATATTTCAAAATATATTTTTGGAAACGTTTAACTTCGTTCCAGTTAAATTGATAAATTGTTCAAGAATTTGTAATTCGTCCTGTACGTTCATTGCAGGACAAATCCTCTACGGAACGAACAATTTTTGAGCTTTTTCTTTCCTATTTGATGCGCTATGAATATATTTCTGTTATAAACTCTTCTGACCAGCTCTTTCTTTTGTGCGATTTAACCGCCAAGTAAAAAAAATACATGCCCTACAAAAATTACTATTCCGGAAATCACGTTTAATTTTTATTCAGACGACACCCTTGTATTTCTTCATTCCCAAAAGAAGAACCTCTAACTCTTTTATGGCATATTCCGTTGTCGATAGCCCAAGTTACACTAGAGTTTGACTTCATCCAACCATTCCCTTGTTGACTAACCTTCGAACTGCTTCGTGTATCAAGAAACACTTGTATCACCCTATCTCCGCTAGCTAATGTAAATGTGGTCTAGTAAGAGTTGAAGTGAAAGGGTGCATTATTGGTGCAGGCGACTGCCTAGTAAATCGAAACCTTCCCAACATCCACTCGCAGCGAGCCCCTGACGCTGTCTGACTCTCTAATGCAACCTAAGGACGAGCGCTTGCGCTCGCCTCGCCCCCGAGCGCAGAGGAAGGAGGGGAATTCAACCGGTCGCCCCTGGCCATCGGCGTCGACAACGCGCCGGCAGTGCGCGGCGAGCTGCGCCCGCCGGGTCACGAGCACTCCCTTGTTTGTTACACCGAGTAATGACCTGCGGAGGCGGACGTGGGCAGCGAGTGCCTCGGGAACAACCATCTCCGCTCCCTTCCGCCCCTTCGCGAGCCATCTCCATCGCACACACATTCTACCAACCACCACTGCCCGCCCCGTCCCACCATCGCCTATTCCGCCATGCGCGTTGTGGTATGTATTTCTGTGGCTAAAAACGTATTTTTATAGAGCATTTTTAATTATGGTGGTTGTAATGTGGATGTTAGTGCAAAACTACTTTCCGATTTAAAAACAAAACTGGGCAGAGTAATTAATCTAAACGAATTATTTTACGCCAAAAGGAAAATCTAGTGAAGGAACGTGTGAAAGATTAATTTTCTGAATTTCACCTGCTAATTCTTTTCCTGTGACTTTGTTTGTTTTTAAAATGTAATTTGATAGCCTCTGTATAGGTTTTGTTTGTCTTCTTCAATATACAATTGAAAGTTATAATGCTGGCAGCCTTTTAGTCAATAAATATCTTAGTATTTGCTTACAAAATTTTGTTAGTAATTCTTGTGGCAGCGGGTTTATCTATATGTAATCTACTGAATGTCTTGACCAATTTCTTCGTTAAGTGGACTTTGGTTTGTGCCCTAGATAAACTAGGTTGCTTATCGCGCCTAATTTCTGCTGCCGTATGCGTAAAAAATATACTGATTTTACATGTAATTAGCATACGGAAATCTTTGCTTTGCCAGTAAGGAAGAATTCTGAATTATCTTCCCATAAATTTTGTGTGTTTTTGTAAAATTATTGAATTTTTTTAAACAATAAAGTTTTATAATTATCCTAAAATGGATAATTATATAAGTAGTTAAGTAATACATTCTTGTTAAAATTTTCCTGACATTTTCTGCTGTATTTTGTTTCTTGACTAGCTAACTATTCACTTTTGAAGCTGACACCTCGATTATATAGGAAAATGCTGCGCTTACACTCTCTCCTCCGCTCCGCCCCGCTACACTCGCCTTCACGTTGCGGCAAACCGGAACGCCCATTACCGCTCGCCCACGTGCTCACTCGCGCGCTCACTAACACGGCTTGCTTCCACTTGTCGCTCACACACACTTCCACATTTCCAATCCTTCCGGCTCGTATGTCTACATGCATAATAATATATAATTATGAAACAATGTAATGATTCGGTATCAATACACGACTTGTGATACGTGGAGTAGATCATATCATTAGTATCAAATCAGAAATGAGAGCATGTCTCATGGATAATTAGCGTTCTCTAGGGTTTTCAAAATCTATTACCTTATCTACGTATTTTCGTTTAATAAGAAGAAAGTGTCCAAATACACACGAAAATAATAAAATATCGATATTTTATAAACAACTTTTTGACGTATAATTCTCTCTTTCTGATACCTTTTCGGTTCGTTGGAATCTGATTCAAAATGAAACCACTCTCAATGGTAAAGTAGCGGTATTTACGTAATTGTTGAATGAACTAGTAAATAACATTATGCACAAATAGCGACGTCACGCGTAGACCGCCCGCAGCTCCGGGATTTCCGGTGAAATTATGCATGATAATCCGGTTGAAAATATGCCATGATGCCAAATTACGCATGATTGCCAAATTATGCATTTGATGCCAAATTATGGACATGATAGCGGTCACTGCGTTTTAAAGTTTATCGAAAACAAAGGAAACAACAAAGTCCATGGCGTGCTTATATCATAAAACTTAGAAATCATGTCAACCAAATGCTTGAGATACATGCCAAAATGAAATATATCACTCCACTTTTTCCAGTAACCTGTGATTCTAAATTGCTCTGCGAAGAAACATGCGAACTATACGTGTGTTAGAAACATTCGAAATTCAACAGAAATAAATTGTCACTTGATTCTCTAAACAATGCTTTTGATAAAGCCTTGCGCAGCCAATAAATCCATTTCTAAAATCTCGAACTTTATCCTCGTTTGCGAAGTACAGATATTAGAGTGATTACAGACACTTTCTACTTTGCGGCGAGTAACCCCCGCCGATGGCTACTAATAATTCTGATTTTAAGTCTAAAAAATCAAAACCCCTCCGGTTCCGATCTGGATGAGTCAATGGCAAAGTAGCTGAAGCTCGAGCTGAAGGGTAGCACTACCAACAATTGTGACATAAATAAATTTCTCCGTCCTAATGAGCGGCGAATTTCCCCTCCCGCCTGGAAAGGCCCCAGCCACCCTTGGCATACCTCCTCCCTAAGCGCAATCTTCATTAATGTGTGTGTGTTTTTTATGCTTTTTGTGTGATCTTTTGTCAATGTTTTATTAGGGGCTTTCAATTGTCGGAAAAAGTAACTCATGTATTCTGTTGTAAATATAAATAACAAATCTAAATTCATTCAATCGCAGACGTGTAATTATTGAGTCATTTATATGTATTTTCCCGTAAGAAAAGGAATTGTCATATAATTGTAATTTTTAACTCACTGATTATCTAGCTTTCACTTGTTTTTACTTTTTTATTTGCGCTGTTACTTATTAGATGGATTTGTCTTCTTTCAGCTTCGGTTGACCTGTTCAAAGCGCTCCATACTTCTCTTCAACTTAAAGCTTCCCTTTTATCCCTAAATCTTGGTAACATACACCATCTTTCCCCGAAATGAAAGAAATAATTGGTTTGTTATTTTACATGATGTAAGTAAATCCTTTGGTGTTATCCAAGAATTGCTTTTCAGTGAAAATATTAATAAATGTTCCTTTATGCTATTTGGCCACGAATGTAGCCATTCTTATCCTAAGAGTGTATTGGTAAGAAATTTGTTGAATCGTGATCACTGTATCCTAAATAGTTTTGTTTTCAATTCAAATATCGAGTTCGTGGGTTTTTTTAATGATTATTTGAACCGTCAGACTTCTTTGAAATTATAGTGTTGATACGTGAAGGTATTTCAAGTATTAATATTCTATAACTGAATTAATGCCAAAATTAAGTTGAGAAAAACTGCTCTTTTCGCAACAGATTCGACGCAGGAGAAAATCACTGCTATAAATAATCCGCGCCAACAATGGATTCAAGGAGTCGATGCTTGACTATTGTTAAGTGTTTCATATACTCTTGTTTTTTTTATAAAGAATATAAACAGTATAAGAGAATAATTGCCTCTCTTATGTTGGAAGCTTGTAGAACGCCAAAGTAACTATATGTTTAGCGGTAGACAGAAATATGTACTTTACTCAGATTATCTTAAAGAAACATCTATTCAAAGGGAATACCTATATTATTTTACTTCCGCTCAAAGAAACATAGAATCCGATGTATTTCTAACGTACATGCACACGAACCCCACTGCAGGACCTTGATGCCGAAATTGTGAGCTTTATCTTTACAGCTTTAAATACACAAGCCTATGTGTGAGCTAAAAGTTTGAATATGTTTTGTATAATGGCTTACAGTTCATTATGAAATAATCAAATGTCTCGCAAAGAGAGGAACATCTATTTGAATATAATAACTTCTTAAGCCTTTGTAATATAACCTCAGTCATTTTAGCGGTATTGAAATAAACTACTAATGTCATACCTCTATTTCCTCTCTTAATAATTAAATTTTTGCTTAAAATCATTTCTTCCGTTCGTCCTTTTTGCTAAAAAGCTAAACCTCTGACTATACATCCTTCAATTTCTTCCAACCATTATCTCGACTAATCAGTATTATTAGTCATCTGTCATTGCGCCACGGATCAAAAATTATTTCAAGAGAAATGGACAAACGAACAATCGGGCCAGTAATGCTTTTATCGCAAAATAGAGGTTCATCGTAAAAAAATTAAACGCAGCCATCTAATTATATAAATCCATCGACCTATTGAATACTATAAATCCTCGCCCGGCAAATCCAACGGTGATTGACATATATTACTGCCTTGAAATTAACACGTCATGCAGGAGATTGAACGAGTTGTGTTACAGGCGCTAGAGTCATTAGGTTTTTCCAAGACCCCGGCATGGGTTAATCGCGAAAAGGTGTCCCTAGCCATCACTACAACGTGGAAATCGTGTGAAATAGTAATGTTACTGATACCATAGTATTGGTTGAAGTGCAGAGTGAAATGAAGTGCATTGTATTTGTCCTTCGCTGTCCCATATTTTTTTGTATATCGTTGATCTCATCGATATAAGCGCGACAGAAAAACAAAGCCGGTCTACCCTGATTCAAAGTTATGAAATTACAATGCAATGCGAGGATGGGAGTACAGACACATTCCACGCATGGAGAGCACGAAAAATCTCCTTCCAGCAAACACCGATCTAAACGTTCAAACGATGAGACGTTGTAGCTCTCACTTTCTGCTCATCATGCTGGTCACATACTGCGGCTCCCTGGTGTGCGTATGTTTTTGCCTTAGTGTCCCATGTGAGAGTCCCGACGTCCTAAGACTCGGTGATCAGGCCAAAAAAACGAAGTTGCCCAGAGGTTGGCCAGCGTGACCTGCGCCCCGGAGCGCAAAGACCATTGGCTGAATGCCGGTGAAAAGGGCGGTGGAGGGGTGATCGCGTTGTGTGGAGCAAGAACAGATTCTAATGCACCGAGCAGCAGATAGTCAAGCCGCCGTCGATAGGCGGGTCGATCGTAGAGCTTACCGTAGGCGATGACAGTCCACGCCGACAGAGGCGGGGTGTTAATGCGAGCAGCGAGCGACGATGGCGGGCACTATCACGAAGAGATAATTGCACTGGGGATGGCAAAATGGAGGATTGAAAGCTAAGTGGCCAGCGTGCCCCAAGAAGTTACAAGCAAGCTTGCAGTTGATCTAAGGATGGAGAATACCTTGTTATTGAATCGATAAGGTGCCAAAGGAACTAAGCAGGACGTTAATACACACATCAGTGGATTATAATTTATACAGTGGTATTCTTTTATAATAAGTAGACCTTATTCAAGGCAAAATAGACAAGTGGCTAAGTTTTTAAACTGTAAGGTTACAATGTCAACTTTTTCTTAATGAAAGGTATAAATAATAAGTTCGTAACAGCGCAAAAAAATGTTGTGAGGATACCGGATTTCAAAGTTCTAACATCTTATTACACAAATTGGAAAAACATAACAATGGTTCAAAAAATAATAGGCAACTTACGTAGTATACATGTATTCTCAGGAGATTTTTTAGTAGTATAGTTTGTCATTGATTTTTCAAAACTAGCGACATTTCTTCTGAATACTTTTTTGTGAAAGAAATTAGATAAATTAAACTATAGTTTAATGCAGTAACAGAAACATAAATATATAATGAATATGCTAACATTGGTAAGAATGTAACATGTTAATGACATTTAACATGAAATAAGAAAGTCATTTCAAATGCAATAAGAAAGTTGTTCAACAGTACTAATTGCATCTATTTGACGGAAGCAAACTCGGAATGACAGAAACTATTTCTAGGCAAAAGCAAAATTGGAGCAGGATTGGTATAATATGAACAAAAAAATGGAGGAAAAACGGTTTTTAATAGATGTCGAGCATCCGTTAATTTTCTCGAAAAAACTCGTAAAAATACAAAAAAAAATATATTTACCTCTTAGTAATAAAAAATTTACGATTACGCACAATAACATTTCGATGAAGAACCCTAGGTACAGCATATAGAGCCTTATTGAGATGTGTCTAAGTATTAATTAATAATATAATCACAAGAAACTACGATAGAAAATCCAATAACGAATTTACAAGGAAGCTTCATTTATACAGAAAATCTGCAAATATCTGAATAGTGGTTGCTATCACCTATTGTCTAGCACTGCGCGTTCCCGAATTGAATACACATACAAAAGTCGTCTCAATATATTACAACCAGTCAGAAGTCGTGCTCGTGCAACGCTGCAAGGCAAGCAGACCTACTCCACCCTTAAATATTTTTATTAGAAAAGGAGCAAAAAAAAGAGGTAGTGTTCGGTAATATTATCTTTGGTATCGTTGTCTTTATGTGGCAGAGTGGATTTCGGGGAAAGATGTTTTCTTTCAATATTTAAAAAACATGTTTTAATGATATACGAGGACTATTTGATTTTGGTGTAGATCAGCGGTGCGGTGCTCTAACTCTTGAAAAATGTATTGTTATGTGGAGTAGTTACAGCTAGCATGATTTGCTGACTAGCAGGGCACTCATTTAATATTACATTATTTTCCCAATGTGCACAAGAAATTGAAATAGAAAAATAATAATGCAGTCCGACCTTTCTGTAATGCCTCGCCCATACATGTGAATGAACCACGAGGCCCGAACTCTCCGCGACACTCGCGCAAAAATACACACACAAATGTTTCATTGGTCATCTCCAAACAAATTCCAAATCCAGCAAAGAGTCCTACCGAACAATGAATGAGAAAGCACTCTAAATACGAATTAATCGGAACTAATGAGTGTATCCGAACCAAGGTCGATCCCTCATAAATATAGGTGTTCTCGAAGTGAATCAGTATTAATCTCGGTTAAAATATCCGTCAATGAAAAAACTAGTCCAGAAAACTAAATAGACCCACCATTTCCTGATTTTGAAAAACGCAAACACAAGTAAGGAGTGGAGAATATCTGTGTTTCCCACCAATGTGCGCGTGATGCGTGCACTGCACCACCCTACTGCCTGCGGTACATTCCGAGATGAATCTGACAGAAACGTAAATCAATAAGAAATTGAGACGAACAAAGATGCACAAGGATACGTCGTTGCCTCCAAGGAAAGAGTCTCTGCGCTTCCTTGAGATTTAATTAGCGAGAGAATGCACCTTGCCAGATTCTGATCACGACACCGTATACTTTGATGACGCCACAGAGTATATTTGAGAAAAACTTTGGATGCTGACACAGTCCAAACCGTCCTACCATCATATTTGCTTTCACTATCCAACCTAAATGCATAATTGACACCATGTACCCGCGGAACTACCGAAACAATATATCATGATTCGAGCTGATGTATATTGATGTGACGTCAGTATTTCTCGCTGAAATACCCATATCTGGCCATAAGTTACCGCCGTTCCGTTGAGCGACACCAAGTGTCAACTTAATTTATAATCATAACTGATGTGTGTCCACTAACGTAATAGCTATGATGAATCACCTCAAATATTTATAACAGCTGGTAGCACCTCTTCTCTGCGGGCGTTATCTACCGAGAATAAAGTGTTTCCCGCCCGAATAATATCAAACTGTTATGATTGCGCATACAAGTGTACTCTCTGCGCGTGCTAATCATTAGTTGTATTTTTTGCTGCGAGACGCCACAAGATATTAATTTATATTATTATTATTATTATTATTATTATATTATTATTACTATTAACGATTACTAATAAAAAACTGGGCTTCATGAGCACGCAATAGTTGATAACCGGGCCAAAGCCTGTGAGCGCCCACATCCACGCGCGCGCGCGCGCTGGAGGTGTGCGCAGTGTTGCGCCGGGCGCTGGCGCGCAAGCGCGCAACGCCGGCACGTTCGCCCGCTGGGCGGAGGCTCCAAGGTCGGCCAGTGGCGCGCGCGGCTTGCGCACCAATTAATGAACGTCGGTAGTCACCCACGCAGCGCGGGCGGCGCGTATGCAT
>BOPP01000043.1:4087933-4099072 GCA_017312745.1 Gryllus bimaculatus
ACACCGAGAGGCGTCGGTGACGTTGTTGGCGGAGGCGCCGAGGGCGGCGGGTGCGTGGCGAAAGGCCGCCCGGAGAGGCCGGCAGTGTTAGTCGAAGCCCCGGGCGGCGGCGCCCGCGCGGAAAAAGAAAAGAAAAACCGTCGGCACTCGATCTCCAGCGGTGGACGGGGGCGGGGCGGGGACAGGCGAGTTCAATAAAGTTCCAGGTCGTACGCAGATGTGAGGAATGAAGGAAGCAGGAGAGGGGGAGAAGACGGGAGCCGAGAAAAGAATTTGAAGGCGGGATTAAAAGTGGCTATGAGGGCCTTGTGAAATGAACCCCTTTATCATCACCATCATCGTAAGCATCGGCCGCTCGGGAGACGGGGCCCCAATTTGCCAGTTCATCTTCCCGGCGCGAGGCGCGGGCGGGCAGAGACGCCGAACGCGAGAGGGCAGTCGTGAAGTGGAGGGGAAGAGGGGGTGACGCTGGAGGGAGCAGAGGCGGTGGAGATGTGGGCAGGTCATCTAGTAGAAACATGGGTAGGGAGGTAAAAATAATAATAATGATAATTATGATACCGATGATAGTGATGAAGGTACTGCTAATCGTAAAAACAATCATCATGATCAACTATAATAAGTGTGTCTTCATTAGGGGCGAATCTCAAGTCAAAATAACATTTTGGTAACTGTTTCAATAAAAATATGTTATTTTTACAAAATTGTAAAATTAAAGCGGGAACAGTTACTGTTTGTTAGTGCCTGATGATGGCAGTAGTCTGAGGTGGGAAGAGACTGATAGAGATAGAGAAGCAAGAAACCTTCAGATATTCGTAACGGGCAGGTGGATTCCGAATGGGGGTAATTATGCAAGTTGAAAGGGCGTGAGGAAAGTGACGGTTTGAGAAGTGGAGGGAAAACGTGTAGCGTCACGTAGGTAATGATACTGGAAGAAATGAAGAAATGGGAAAGGTACGAAGAACACAGGAAAGAAATGGTAGTCGACGGGCAATACCACAGGGGGCAACGCAGTTACGATAGAATTTACGGGAACATTCTGAAATAGTAGCCGTAAAAAGAACAGAAAACTTAGGAGAGTTAAGATGGGGTGAGAAGGGGTAAGAAAGTATTACTGAAATCCTGCTGTCCCATAGTGTATATTTACAGGATGTAAAAGATCCACAAGCTAATAAGAAATTTCTGAGCAAAATGAAAATCTTCGGTTTCGTCGCTCAAGTGAGTCAGTCAATGAAAGGAGCTTAGCGGAATTTGCGTAATCAGCCGGAGAAGGATTGAATATCCTGGTATGGGGAATGAAATTGATAATGATGATATAGGTAAGAGCAGATGGATTCCATGAATGTGGACGATTTCTCTTGATGCGTAAAATTGCAGAAAGGCAAACATTTGAACGACCTGAAAATCATGAACGCGGAGAAGAGAGGAATGCAAAATCTTGAGCTGTGAACTTAGATGAAATAGATAGGAAGTCCTGGAAACGGCAAAAATATTTGTTTCCACAATTTTCGTGAAATCGTTTCAGTGAATCAACAGGTGTGTGTTTTCAGAGATGATTGGTGTTAATAATAGAAGTATATAGCTGGAAATAGTGCTAATGTTGATATTTTGAAATAAATATGAAATTTTTAAAGTCAGTGGCTAGTGAATCGATCAGTCACAATTTGACTTCCCACCTGTCAGGGTAAACAATTTTAGCGTGCTTTAGTTTACAGTGATGTAAAACGCTTTGTCTTCGTGAAATAAATGGATCCGAGCAGAACAAAACTGCGAAGTGACACAGCAAGTGATAGGTTGAAAGAACATTAAAAGAACATTAGATCTCCATTTGAAGTGGCAAAACTTCCTAACAGGTCATAAAATAACTTCAGTGCCATAATTGTTTTCGAATCTTTGTTTTTTAAGATCAATCCTTTCGTGAATTCCAACTTAGAATGTAATATGTTTGCAATGAGGTATGATCACATACTGCTAAAATTATTTAAACGAAGTAAACAATGTGTTGAAGAGCCGTCTGATTCTGAAAATATAAAACATTACCAAAATCTCAGAAAACAAGATGCTCTCATTAACGATATTAAAGTTAGTAATTCTCAGTCGAAAATGAATTCCGAAGTCCCTCCAATGGATGATGCAAATCCAGTGAGTAGCTCTTCCTGTCTCTATTTTCGTAGAGTCGGCCCTCCAATGTTTCCAATGAAGCTCCCCCTACTCCATCCCTTCCCACCTCCCTTCCTTCCACCTTTATCCATCCTGAAACTCATTCAAGTTTCAACCACTTCTGTTCATATTCTCTCCGCAGCAGGCACGTTCAGGATGTCGACTGACGATGAACGACACACTAGTATACGATTATAATTTTCAACGTATTCATTTTTATGCGTGTCTGTCATTCTTTTGCCTTGTTCCATAATCATTCATTTAATTTTCATTTAAAGATATTTAAGCGTATTTTTTGTTTTTAATGTCACAGTGAAAAAATAAGCCAATTTTATTCTAATTAGATTTTTAATTTTCATAAGGAATATATTCTTTTACATTTCAACGAGTTATCATGACCTTTCAAATACATTTTATTCTGTTTCATCAATTTATAATTATATATGTATTTACGAAATATGTAAAATTTGAGCTGAGTGGAATGTTCATTCCAGTTTATATAATGTGCTTCGTGCAAATAGTAACATAATTGTATTTCCCTATTGCCTGTAGTTTATTAAGTCTAAACACCCTGTTAGTAAAGGGGTATCAGCCTTCAAAACGTTACTACGGCAATGATTTTTCAAATAAATGTTAAAATGTAGAAAGATTGTTGTTCTGTGTGTATAAATTGTTGTCTGTCTATAAAAGTTATTTGAAAGCAATTTTTATTTACCTTATAAGATAACAAAATACAGTGATTAGGTCACGTTTTTAACTGCATTTATTTACTACTTGAATATTACAGAATTGAAAAGTATGATATGCGTAGGAAATTATTGAAAATAAACGTCGTAAAAATTATTGTTTGAACATAAGTAGTTTGATGCAAGTCATGTACAGGACCATATTGGAATATATGAGAAATAAAATATTAAGAAGGAAACAAAAATAATTAATAACATTGTGATTATACATAATTAGGTATGTCCAAAAAATAATTATCTTCGTGGCCGTGACATTCCTGATCAGTTTCCGAAGAGACACATGAAGAAATCATGATATACGGCTGGTACATATTTTAAAAGTTCTTTGATATCTTTGGAATTATTGACTTGATTGCCTGGGATATTTGTATTTTACAAGAAGATTAATTTGTGCGAAATCAAAAGTGTGTTTATATCTATGAATTTTGCCCTTTGTGACATTTCCTTTATTGTAACTCTTATTCTTGCAAGGAATGTTTAAAGAAGTATGTCCATGGATGATCCTTAGTAAGTTTATAACGTGAAATTTTACTAAAATTCACTGCAACCTTATCTTCTCCTGTGAATTCTCTATTACACATTTCCCACAATTGGTTGTGCTGAAACAAAGTCGGGTAGCTTCATTTCTTTAACCTTGAATGATGAATTAGGTTAGACCACTGTTTTTCTAGAATTTGTTACAATTGCTTTGAGACCAAAAACTGGTAGTGCTGTAAACATTCAAATACTTATTATTTCAGTATTTATTAGTTCTGCCACATTTATTAGTATGCCCTATTTATTAGTATTCCTGGTTAATGAAAACATTGCGCAGTTTACTCAATGTTGCGCTCAGCCTTTCAATAGTGGTTTCAAACTGTGGTTTTTATGTCATATCCTACATTTTCCCAAAACCGAAAAGAAACCGATGATTTCTCATCTTTCATTAACCAGTCTTGTGTATCGCATTACGATAAAATCGGATTGAACAGTCTTGGCTTTGTTCCCCCTCCCCCTCTCCCAATCTCCCTTGGCTTCCAGTATTTGTGTCGAACAGCGCTAAGCGTCAGGTCCCCCTCCTATTCTCCTGTTTGAGACCACTTTCCGGTCCATTCGCTTTGGACTGAACTCATCGGTTGGTCGATACCTGCTTGCTTTCTCCGCCGTTACTTTTCCCCCTCGCTGAGGCTGTTGAGGTACGATTTTTTTTCTTTCGCTGCAAAGAGAGAATATCTACCTGTGTTGGGATATAATACCTGCATTACTAGCAGCGTCGTATTTCACACTGTAATTTTGTGTTGCATTTGTGCGATATTGCTTCCATGCATGAATCTGAGAGAATTATTTAGAAATAATTTTATACGAAAATTTAATATTTTAACAACATAAGTCCTCATATGATATATATTATTAAAAAATTGAAGATTCATCGAAATAAACGTTCCTCTCTTATTTGCTTTTCTACTGCAGATCAAGAAATTGATAATTTTCACAGTAATTTATTTTCTCAGAAAAATTGTTACGAATATAGAATATGTTTTGGCTGTTTTATAATCTCTACAATAAAAAAATAATTTTATTATTAAATAAATTGACATTGATACGAATTTGCATTTGTTCAATATAAAATAAATGGAGATTATAAGCTATTCCTTTTTGATGGCCAAATCAGAAATGCCCCGTCATGATTTAAACGTCCA
The DNA here is from genome assembly GCA_017312745.1 of Gryllus bimaculatus. NCBI lineage: Eukaryota > Metazoa > Arthropoda > Insecta > Orthoptera > Gryllidae > Gryllus > Gryllus bimaculatus. The sequence continues at coordinate 4,092,519 of BOPP01000043.1, forward strand.
TCAAAAAAGGTAGAATTTTTGTCATATTTGCCAATTCCCACTTTGATCCAGAAAGTTGTTTTATATTTTATTACTTTGATCATTAACAACTAGTTGTTAACGAATTTAACGAAAGAAAGAAAGTTGTTTTATATTTTATTACTTTGATCATTAACAACTAGTTGTTAACGAATTTAACGAGTTGTAAAGAGGAGTATCTTACAATATTCCATCTACACCCAATATTACTAGAATGCGCAAATACTAATTTTTTAATCTACTTATTAAGGAAACAAAACTATTGGTGCTAACAGTATCTAAATTAGCTCTAAAGAAAACAATCTTCATAAAGACAAGAACACTAAATGTGTTCTTCAAAACTTCATTATTCTCAAAATGTGATACGATTTCTGAATAGAGCTTTAAACTTTTACCGCAAAATACACATTCTCCCAAGAACTGTCATAATGTCATGTCTCATTTTCCAAGAACGGATGTACAATGCTGCTACGGGAGCCATATTGCTGGATTAAACGCTTCTCTGGCAAACATTGCAAATTCTAAACCGCGAAAGAAGAAAATAAAACCAAAAGATGTGCATGTTTCTTTCTTTCTCGGCCTCGTCTGAACCAACTGCTTGAATAATACACTCATTTCCCTTATTCCGTTCCTCACGACGTGTTCATAACTGCGTAAACTCTTGAGAGAGGTTTTCTTGAGATGTTGCAATTCAGTGCCCTCTTCATAATAACGAGGCCTCTTACTCCTTCGTCAGTAATGTGAAGCGACTGTCAAGTAGACACGTTTTCCTCATTTTTTCTGTATCTATTTATCTCTTTCCCGCCCCTCACCCTCTCACTCCTTTCTCTCTATCCTTCCCTCCCCCTTCCTCCATCTCCTCTACCTCCCCCCCTCTCTCTCTCTCTTTAGACCGAGTTCCACTCAACCCCGAAATGAATATTCCCTTTCATCTTTAGTGAAGAATTATTTTGAAAACGCATAAATATTAAACTGTCGGTGCTGCACTGGCGCAGCTCTGCGAGGCAAGAAGTACACTCGGGATTGACGAGTGTCTACCTGGCATAAAATCTGTGTCGTCGGAAGAATTTGCAGAGTCGATTTGCATAGATGTGAACTCCACGTTCGTTGTTCCATCCACGGACACATCATTTGTCTCGTGAAATGTGGTTGTCGTGAAATATCTGGCCACTGTCACCTGTCAATCGAATTGTTTTATAAAGCACTTTATTATGAAATTGCTTACACAACGTGGCAATCAATGAAAGGTAGCCAGAAGAGTGCTATCAGGGTCTTGTTTCAAAAAATCGTCTGTTACTAAAACATAAACTTCTACTACTGATACCAGAAATATTCGAAACATTTGAGATACCATGAGTCGGTAGGCCAGGGATATTTGCGCACAGAAGATGTACTGCAAAACATCACGCATTAAAGTCTGAATCGTTAGTTATGTTCTTATCATTGTTATTGTGCAAAAAATAATTTTGTGGAAACTTAAAAAAATTATTATTCATTTTTGTGAACTTTTTTCTTTCTAAAATGAGTACATCACTAGATCTCGTTTAAAACACCCATTTCACTTGCAATATGCTTGAATATAGTCCTAATATGCTTCATGATAGTCCTAATATGAAGCAAGCAGTGAAGGCTCATCTATTCCATATCATGATCTGCTTTCCGGTGGAGGTAATCTCAACACGAAGTACAAAAAAAAGGACGTCCTGAAATTATCTGCGCGCTATCTCGAATTGCATGTCGAGAGACCAAATGCTCTCGAGCGTTGCAAACGTATCAAATATACACTGACGTTAATATGACATGATTGACTTATGGGAGTATATGTAGACGTGTTGTAGGATGTACTTGAAATGAAATTTTAAATACAATGAAAATTAACTTCAAAATAAACTATGACCGGAGATTATATTATATTAAATGGCGGCGATGGTGTAACGGTTAGCGTATCGGAGTGTTATACCGGACTGTTATACCGACCGAAGCCGTGAAGGTTTTATGGGCGAAAAAATCCTTCGAACGGCTTCCTTCGGAGGGGAAGTAAAGCCAGTTGTCCCATGTTAGGAGAGTTACTTGCATGTAAAAAATCAAGCCTAAATGACGCCTCTGAGCTGAATTGAAATCGCCAGTTTCGTCGCCCCAGAAATACCTCCCATCTCTGCTAGTTGGTGTAAGGAGCGTAGCGAGATTTGCGTGGTCAGACGAAAGAGCGGGCTTGATGGCCCGAGTCTCGCCAAGTAAAATAAGGCATCAATTTAATTCAATATATTGGCTGTCGCATTTACTTTGTGTACTGCAATCCATATCTTCAGTTGGAAAGCAACATGAATATAAAACTGAATTCTTTATGAAACTGTTTGGAACATCCAAAGGCATACCCATAAATTGCATTTTTGATCCAGCATTCAAAACGCACTTACTTAAGACACCAAATGCATATTTAATATATACAGGTTCACTTTCACAACGGAAAATGAAAATGGCATTTTAAAGGTACATAGCAGGAATTTTTGGTATCGTTAACTCTGATCAACTAATAGTTGAATTATTCAGTTCAGATAACTTTTACTTATTTGGAAATTTAATTAGTATCAATATTTTTTTTCTAATCTTCTCGAATTTTAGCTTGAAAAATTTTTTTCGTACAACAGGCAACACGTGTTCACAAAAGAGAATGCACTTCTGAGAGTCAGAATTCGTCTTGACATTGCCAGGATCCTACCGTCGCCTGCCGTGATGGCAGTGACACATTACCAGTTGAGGTAGCTCGCCAACCGCAACTTCTGCGAAACGTTTACGACACGCAAACGAGTGGAGTAGGACCAGCGGTTCCATAGCGGAAAGCGACAACGTCGGAGCGTCGTAAACGAACCTAATTACGGGCCATTAGTGCAGTTCCAATTGCATTTGCATTTGCCGCCGGTCGCTGTCTCGGTGTCGCTTCCCTCGCCGCCGCCGCCGCCGCCGCCACCACCGCCACCGCTACCGTCAGCACCCCCGCTACTACCACCAGCACCACCGCCGCCGCCGCCACCGCCGCCACCACCGCCACTGGAGGTGTGAGAGTAATCTTGGCGCGGAGCGGCCTTCGCGTAGGCTGCACCTCCTCGTCTCTCGCCTCGTCTCGTCGCGCAGGCAGACTGTCAGAGACGAGCCACCTTCATTACGCCCCCGTCCGCGCGCAACACCTCTCCCCGCCCTGTCTCTCGCCCCCGTCTCCCTGCGCCGGCGACTGGGCGATATGAGCTGGGGTAATTTAGAATCCATTTGCTAAGTGTATCCAGCGAGTCAAATGATAGGCGACTGTGAATGGCTTAGCGAATCAGACTGCGCGGATAGCGTTCAAATGCTGCAAGAAATAGATTCATTGGGGCTCGCGTACCTTGCAGACGAATGACCTGAGTTTTACGTTGTGGTTGTTCATAGCAGTAGTAACCAGAGTCGCATCCAGTAGTTTTCTGTTAAAAGTTACTCATGTATAGTGTCCAGCGGACTTGATATTTTATTATAAAGAATGTTTCATTTATCCTGAATATAAACGGTTATTTTATTTGCTTATCTTTACAACGTTAACAACTAATATCGAGTGACTGTCGCAAGTGTAAAAAATTAGGAAATGCTATGTATTTGAAAATGTATTATTGGCTTCTGGTGGTTGATTGATTAACGTTTCCGTCAAGCGTTTTAGTCATTAATCGCTTTAGTGAAGTGAATGTTTTACTCCGGGATGTGATAGTGATTCCTCTCACGCTAGTTGGTGTAGTAAGGCGTCGACACACCCATCGGTTTGCGCAGATTTCCCTGCCCAGGTATTTCCTCCAACGTGGCACCGCCCAGTCCTCCTTCGGGGGGGGGGAGGGGAGGTTGAAACCCCATAAGATCCTCCCCTTGAGTGCGCCATTGGTAGTAATCGTATTTAATAAGTGCAAACAATCCTTGTTTTGTGTTGAATATCGACTAGTTTGCAATCGAAATCGAATTCGTTTGCTGACTGACCTCATTGTTGGTTCCTTTGTGTTCCTGATGGATTCGTCCAAGGACCAGGAACAGCATGCAATGGAACGGTATCACCTTACGGTACTCTCTACGCAACTGTGGAATCTTACTCTTGCGAACTCCAAGTCAGAAATAGGAAAACTTGAATATTTGCTAAAAATGTTTGCTTTTTCATAATTCTTATTATGTATCAAGTCTTTCGTATCTTTTTGTCGAGAGATAAATAAGTGAATGTTGTTGATTCAGGAGACACATTTGTGAGTTACGAAAACTGTAAGCAACATATACTGTGAAGTTTCATTTTTAATTTAGAGGAACTTAATCGAATTTTTTCATTACACATAATGAATGCTAATAAATCAGCATGTATGTCTTATGAAGTTGGAATTTTCGTGTAGTGAAGGAAATTGTTTTCGTCCCATACAATTAAAAATAACTTATTTTTGTATTGTAATTGTTAATGTGTACTTTTGTAAAGTTGAAAATATGTGTTTAAATTTTTTATCATAAAAAAGAAAGTTAAAGTTATTAAGAAAGTTAATAACGGTATCATTATCTTGAGGTAAGTGAACAGTCAAATTTGTTTATATTATCAAACCATTTCTACGAAAGCCGATAGAATATTTCGATTCTTCATGTATTTCCGAGGTATTGGTAAAATTTTTAACCACATCTTTTTCTGTCGATAAGAAACATTACATTCCAGATATATTATCCATGGAAAAATTCCTTGTAAAATCTTATTTTCGACTACAATTTTATATATAATTGTATTAATAACCTTGATTTGCGTTATTTTAGGTTTTTGCTAACGATTTTAGAATGTGAATAAAGTTAAAGAATGAAAAGATACACGCGTTCAGAAGCGCGAAGTGTAACGATCGATTTACTAAGCATATATTGCCATTTTAATACACTTTACCACCACCCAACAAAGAAGAAAATTGGCCATGAGCAACTGATAAGAATATTTTATTAAAAAGCTTACCTGTTGCAGATCCTTTAATACTGTCAGGCAAATCATTTTTAATTTACATGTGGCTAAAATTGGCATATGCATGCTAGTTGATTATTCTTAAGCGCTGTAGCGAGTTTTTAATTACTAGAGAGCACATCAAGGCCGTCATGTAATATAAGTTGAATCTTAAGCAATCATTTTTATTTTTTACTTACTTACTTTGTGTTTGTGCAGAAAAGAGTATATATTGTAATGCTGTTGGGAGAACTGGCAATTTGAGTAAAAAACTCCTATTATGAGGCTCTGTTATCTAAAATTGGATACATTTTTTGCACATAATTACTTCTTCAAAACGTTGTGTTGTGAGAATCCACGTTCTGGGGATCCTGGATACCGAAAAATTGGTTTACGGCCAAACGTCTATTAGTCCGACCGGCCCGGTGTGGTTAACACTAAGCAATTTTCTTTAAAAATTGCATTCCCTGATCAATATGGCCGAACTCTAAGTTCTGCTATATTGAAACGATTTACGATTTTTTAGGATATTTTCCATGATTCTTAACAGTTTCTAAAAAATGACACCAAATGTTTGGATATATTTTCTCGGGTAGAACAAATAATGCTTAAGAAACGACACTGTTCTCATATCTGGAACTATCTGAATTTTCAAAAATTACTGAGGTTCACCTTTTTCGGCGTCTTCCTACAACTATAATATTTGAGATAGATTTTCCTATCAAATCTATCAAATCCCGTTCTTAAAGTATACATTTTGAATGTTTAAATAAATTCATTTACATTTTTTCCAAAGTCTGAGTACTTTTGGCGTAATTTTTGCTTGCAGTAAAGACAAATAATTTTTTAATGACGTTAAAGTTTTGCTTTATTTTTTCTAGACTACAGCAAAGTGCACTTAAAAAATTGCACTTTAATATTCGTTTATCTCACTATTTTCCAAAATTGCAATAACAACAAACGACGCCATTGAAACTGTATATTATTGATAATAGATATTTTCCCTCGAATAAATCTGTTTTTAATAATTAGGTCTTTAAAAAAGGTCATGCACTTTTTGAGAGTAGTTCTTGTATCATTTTTATTTGAAGTAAAAGTAAAAAACGGCTCACATTTTCTTCTTTAAATTATTTCTGTAGTACAGCAAAGTTTGCTTATAAAACGTGCGTAGGAGCGATTTTTGTTAGACTGAATTTTCAAAATTTGCAAAATTTGCAAATAATGCCAGAAAGTATGCGATGTTGAAACACACAACTAATTAACATTTTCACATATTTTTTAAGTGTATATGCGTATTATTGATGGTATTTTGAAATCATTTGAACCTTTTTTTGCATCTGACATAATTAATTTACCAACAGATGGAAGATAATTAATTTTACCAACTGATGGAAGCTTTATTATGATGGCCATTCAATGGTAATAATGATTGACTTAATATATTCGGCACACGTAAGTAAACACGTTATAAAAGCGATCGGATAAGGTGAAAGCGATTAGAGCGCCTACAAAAGTAAGCTTCTGGTTCGGCGCCTTCTCGCCACAGCGCGGGCGGCAGGGGCGTGCGCGC
>BOPP01000043.1:4112526-4130517 GCA_017312745.1 Gryllus bimaculatus
CGGCCGGCCAACCCGCTCCACAGTATGGGGTATTTCGTGCGCTGGCAGGCGAAACTTCACTCGCGGATGGTTGCTGGTAAACGCATGTAATTCATAGTGGATTGGAATGGCTTCTCTTGTTTAAAATTACTTCATGATACGGAATTTCTTTCGGTACCATTTGCCGTTTTACACTGCAGTACCTTTCGAGAAATTATCTCATTCTTTGCTTTAGGACGACGTACAATGAGTATTAGATATTGAACAAGAAAATAATAAATCACAAATCAAGACTCGCATGCCTCTGATCAGTTTCGTTAGTGCTAGGAATTAATTACGTGTTAATTGCTTTCTGATTATACATTTTTTGATATACTTCTATTAAATGCACTAATGTTTTTGTAAGACCGTTAGTTAAATTTTCATGTATTCATTAATTGTACAGGTTTAATTTTACCTCTTTTCCTTGTTATGATATTCAACACCAGGAATGTCAGCACCATTTTACACCATATAAACTTAGAGAATATAAATATATTAGCGATTTATTTTTCACAAGTAATGTGTTTGTTTTTTGCCTGTAAACTTTGTGAAGCGGGGGATTGAGAAAAATTAGGGTGTGACCCGTTGACACATTAATTACACCGTCATCCTTTATTAGCTCACCTAACTTATCTTCACAAAGGGCCACTTACTGTTTACGTGCGTCAGCCTTGTTTTAACCTGAAAGTTGATTAATTCGGGATCTGTCACAATCACTTGGAATTTAGTAGGCACGAGTGGAGTTAATAAGTACATTTAAATTATTAAGCTAATTACAGAAAAGCAATCTGTAGATTGCTGTATAAACACAGAAAGAATCAAAACAGTACATATTAATGTGATTGATGATCACTTAGCATTATTGCACAGTTGCAAGTTGATGCATAAAGAAATGGAGTTAAAAAGAAAATAATTTATAAAGAGTTCAATCCGATGTATCGTTGAAATGAAGTTTAGAGTAAGTATATTTTGATCTGTTGGTTCACATATTACTTTGTTACAAATTTTATTTGTGTTTATTTTTAAAAAATGTTTTAAACGACTGTTTCAAACCAATTTCTGATACAAACTTTAAGATTTTCAGTCACGCAATATTCTATCGCCAGATTGTTGCTGTGTACTTTTATTTAATGATTTCGTCGGCGTGTCCGTTTAGTGCTATTTCGTGTAAACATGACTATTCATGATAGTGTTCCTGTAAATGTTAACAAGAACACGCGAATCTAAGTAACTTTAAGTGCTGCTTATTTGATTTATGTTCAGACGGTAATAAATACATGTCGATTATCACATGTTTTCAGCCCTCTCAAAATGTCCTTCAGTCATAATCTCCTCGCGTTACGTTACTCACCGTATAATGTTCGACGTATTCAGAACATTAATATGCGATAACGCAACAGTAAAATTTATTAATAAATAGCATTGACATACTAGACCACATTGTGTTAGTGAAGTTGATTCGCATTGTAACACTAGACACGATTAGGTTATAGGGATTTAAATATTGAATGTCTGCGGCAGGGGGATTTAAATCCTATTGTTTTAGATATTGTTTCGTTGTATTACAGGGGTCTATCATTGTGTTGAACTCCAGAAACGTGAATCGAATAATTGTTTTTATGTCGACGTCTAATGAAGCGAAAGCTCTTTCTATTAAGAATATACCATATACACTAATTAATTATATATGGCAAACGGCTCTAATACAAATAAATAATCAATAGTATACAAGCATTTTGTGAAGCCATTCAAACGCCATGTTCATAGCTTATCTCAATAGGTACATATCACCTCAAAATGTACTACATTCGCATTTGAACTCAGTTTAGCTCGGTAATTGAAATGGCAAAGGGGGAGAGTGTGAGCTACTGAATCACGTGATTTCACTTCGATTGGCGGTCGCCAGGGACGTGCGCCAGTTGAACATGCCAATTCGCTGGTCAGCGAATGGGAAAAAAACAAAATGCCTTTGCGTTAATTTATCTGTCAAATTATTCATCTGTTTATTTGGTCGGCATTTGCACGAGGCCAAGTGTTATATAAAATTATTAGAAAAATGTTTCGTTTAAAATATTCAGCTTGCTTTAAAATTGTCTTAGGACTCGCGATGTGGGACTTTTTGTACCCATGACATCATTTCTTTCAAAATAAATATATAACAAAATAAATAAACATACCCATCGTTGAAATGCTCAAAGGAAGATTTTACTGGCAATACGTTCCAATAGTCTGCGACTTATGGAACACTGCTTACCAACATTGTTACATGTATTGGAATATAAAACTCATTAACATGGCCAATTTTTTGCCGCACGATAGTATAACCATTATATTTACCCTGTACCATTCTAGACGTCAGCGCGTCTAGAGGTCAAGTCAAGTGGTTGACAGTGTTCATTTTTGCCTATGAATTTATAGAGGGAAATTGCATACAAGGAAGTTAAATGTATTTATAAACGTGTCATTTGCTCTTGAGTAATAGACAACGCCGTCTGCACAGATGTTCGGCAGGTACATGAAATCTCCTTGACTATGACAGGTGACCTGCTCACGGGCAATTGTTCATGTATACATGCATATTCCCCCCTTATATGCAATTTCCCACTTTATGTTCATTGGTTCTTCCCTTCCACACGCCCTAAACATTTTTAAAATTATTCTGAATCTTCCTGCGTGATGCGGACGGAATTATAGGTTAGTAATTGCGTGGACACTTTCGAGTGTCGCTTTCGTAGTTTTCACAAGCCCTTTGTTTGGTGCGGCCTCTTTGGAGCGCCAATTTTTAATCATCGTCTGTAAGGTTAACACGGGTATTAGATGACAGGCAAATAGAGAATTAAATTCATATTATTCGCAATTAATATATTTACTGTACTTTGTCTTCTCAATTAGGCTAAGCAGAAAATATATCCTGCGCATTATAGAGCCAAGACCTGAACTTCGCTAGAGGGCTTGCCGGTGACGTAAATAATATGTCTACGGAGCCTCTGACGTGTCGTTCACTGTACGGTCTGTTGCCGTGATAGTAATATAAAAAGTGGCTTTCTTCTTCCCCACAGTTTATAGTTAAAGTTGACTAAGTTAGGGATAATGAAACAAGTTTTAAACTCAACTGAATAAAAAAACATTTTGTAAACGAACACAGGAAAACAAAATTTTTTCGTTGAATATATTGATTTGATATAGAAAAACACATGGCTGAACGAAGAATAGAGCTTAGTTGGATTACATCAACTGAGTCTATTTAAAAAAATATTAAAATTTCTTTCTTTACTTAATTGTTGGGATGTAATCGTTTGTGTTAAATTTATGCATTTAATACGCAATTGTATCAATATAATTCTTGTTATGAATATTATGTTAAGAATATCTAAAACAATAGGCTAAATTTTAAAACGGAGGTGCATTCAGTCGCAGAGTAAATCTGTGAGGTTCAATGATACAAAATTAAAATTTGGAACAGCATCGATAATTTCAGTGCTCAAAATATGTATAAACTTTTTTCATCTCGATTGGGTATATTGTCGGCGTACATGACCAATACAGAACGAATTGGAAAATATGCAAAACTCCCCTCCTACTCACATAAACATTCACACTCAGTGAATTTTGGGAAAGAGCTATTGAGAAGGCAAACGCAAATGCAAAATATCCTGTGTAATTCCGCGTCATCAGAATCGTATCTATTAAAACCTCCGAATTGCGCCGATAAAAGCACAAAAGCCTTCATAAAAATCGCACGTCGTTTAAAAAAGGGTACATGGACTGGAGATTAAAAGGAAATCACCGATCGTTCGGCACATACGAGAGATATATCTCAGACTCTTTTCATTAGTCATGCCGGCACTGGTCGAACTTATTAACAACAGACACCGGGTAAGGGATGACGAATTGAGTTGTAATTAAGAATAATATTTACTTTTTTCACTTCCCGGCGGCGAAGGCGGTGGCAGCGGTGACGGGAAACGGGGCGACGGAGATGGCGGCACCGGCATCGCCGCCGACCTGTCTTTGCGGGCACCTCTTTATTATTTTTTCATTCTACGCCCGCGAGTACTCGTTGTCTATGTTTTATTCACTTCGCCGCTCTCCTCCGCGCGGCTCGAACGACGGGGGCGCGGGGGGAGAGTGGGTGCGCGTCAAGAGCTCTGTGTATTTTCAGCAGGGGGCGCGCTCGGGCCTCCGCCGCCGCCGCCGCCGCCCTCTCTTGAAGTTTGTCTTGCCTACATCTGGCGGCGCGGAGCGGTGTGGTGTGGTGTAGCGTGGCGTGGCGCTCGGGTGGCAGTCTCCTCCTGAGTGCTTTGCCGGAGAAACGCGCCAGCGCTGTGCAGCCAGCGCCTGCTCTCCCATTGTTGCGAGGCCGTGGGAGAAACGAGATAGGCGGCTGGCGGTAAAGAGACCGGCGAGATGACGAGGCGTGGGACGGGGCGTGCGTGAGTTGGTTTGGGGTTGGGTGAATGCACGCGTCCTTGGGTGTGGTAGCGGGGGTTGAGTTGAGGAAGGTCTGCTGGAGGGTGGCTCGTATGTGGATTGGTGATTCGTGCGTAGGTTGCTGTCTTGTAAGCAAAATAGGAACGTATTGGGTAATATTACACATGCAGAAATATTTTGCTCGAAATATTAAGTCCGAAACTAGCATCGCATAGTCTAAATACGTAGTGGATTATTTCTATCAAATAATGTTGTTTCAGGAAGACCTTACCAAGTACATGCATTTTTTAAACCTGACAACATTATCAGATAATGTAGTGTGAAACATATCGTGTATTTCAGGTACACATAAATGGCTATCCTGGCTATTGAGTCGTGCAACTGAGGGAATAGCACAGAAGCTGAGTGCTCCATTTCTTTTTGGTCTGGTGACTTGAAATATTATTATACCATGCCATATGTTCGTCTGTGAAAAGGATTATAGCGTAAACTGTCCACAGAATTGTCCTCAAAATAAATATCCCTTGATCTATCTGTCCAAGTACAACACACTGAGAATTTGTACGTATCCTTCAATTCATGGTGGTATTTTGCATAAAGCCCACAAGAATTTTCGAAAATTTTTTTCGCGCGCCTTTGAGATGGTTCATTAAATCCCTCTAAATCGATCGGATTAATGTATAAGAAGATCTGTATCATTGAAAGAGAAATAATACAATTAGCATGTTTCATTACGTGACCAATAAATAGAAACACAGAGCTCAGATTGTGTCATCAGGTTCAATTACATGATATCTTGAACATCTCACTCATTCCAAAAATTTGTAGAGTCTTGTTTTGACAAAGCAATTGTTTGATGGTGGAGGCCGAAAGTAAAACGTTGGAAATGATTTGCAGAATAATAACTGTATTTTTCTGAAAACAGATATTTACCACGTCATTGCTTATAAATCCTTCGTAGTTATTAATTCAACGTCCGCAAAACAGTGATGCATTCTTTTTTTTAATGTGTTTTGCCTTTACAACGCGACTCTAATTCCCTTTTAGGGCACTGAGAGCATGGAGTAACACAATAATCCTCCTTTAACCTAGTCAGTCAACGTCAGTCCCTCCCTTTTATCCTTTCGGCCAGGGGCTCGTCGCTATGGGAACCCGCGGTTCCCAAACGGCCTCCCGACCAGCATCCTGCGAAGACTCGCGTAGCTTAGCTTCCGGGACTTCACGGAGCGCAGTTAAGAAATTCGGCTAGCGACGCCTGCTCTGTGACGTTCATGATTCCCGCGCGAAGAGAACATCCGACAGAGGCGTGGTTGTCTTGCAAGGAATTAACAAACTCAGTTAGTTAATGAACAAGACATGTGAGGTCTGAGTTTATTCTTAACATTTTTACTGCTTAAAACAATATTTTTAATGATTTTATTCGCTGATAACTTTTTAAACAATTTGGTGCGTCTGAATCGACGGAACGCGTCTCCAAGCCTCGGAGTCGTTGAGCGCTTTGCGCTTGGGAGTAATCCTTCATTATCTATCGCTCTATTTATAGGAATAAAGCTCCATTAACCTCAGTGGTGGAAGGCAAGTGACTTCGCCACTGAGCCACGAGAGCATTTTTTTTATATTGAAGTGCTGTCTTTGTCTAGTGGTACATAGGTTATCTTATTTTCGAATGTGTTCCAAAGATATCTTTGTATGTTGAACATTTACTTCATGTCTTGAAATGCTCTTTCAAACCTGTTATGATGTTTTGAACCCTTAATAGCTTCTCTATGCATTGTGTATTTTTTGTAACGCAAGTCTTAAAAAATGAAGACTTTTATAATATTCCTTTTATCCTTTCATAAGAGTATTGCATGTAATTACAGAAGGAAACGGATATTTTTACCCACGAATGTAGAGAACAACGGAACCACGGCATAAGTGAAGCATTCCAGTACTGACATGATGGTGCTGCATTAATTCAACGTACTGTGTTATTAACTGCAAATATTGCCAAAACTTCCAACCTACAGCTTACGCGTCTTCCGGTTGGGACATTCTCTACCGCCTCGGGGGCAAACCCTAGTCCTTCCTACGTTACCCTCCAGAGGCTAGGAATTTAATTTTCCGACAGGTTGCACTCTCTCCGACCCGCGCGGAGACTCGCGGGATCTCGCACCCGTTGCACACGGAGAAACGGCAGCAGGGGCGGTCTGTGATGGATTTGACAAGGACGCGTGTACCAGACTTCATCCCTGTGCGCCTGGAGCAGCCCCTCCACCCCTCTACTGCGCAGGCAGCCGCGACCGCCAGGGATGCCTGGCAGACGGGCTCGCCGCTTCGCGAAATATTTCCGCCAGGGACGACTGCTTTGTTGGGCGCCAGTGATGAAATCGCGTGCGCAATGGAACGAGTGAAAATGCGGACCGTTCTCGGAGTTTGTACAAACAATATTACGCTCCTCGTTGAGGGAAGTTTCGATAAATGTTATAAAGAAGTTGCAGTTTGCAGTATTCTACATGATTTTGTCACGTTCTCTGTCTGTCCATTTCTATTCGAAATTCCCGTGTGTGTTATGTCGTGAAATGATTAATGCGAATTTGTTTATTATTACATATCTTTGTTTCAAATACTTGCAATGCATGAAGAGGAAACCAACACTTCTCCTTGATTTATTTTATTTTATTTTATTTTATGTATTATGTCAATGAACAGTAAAAATTTGTGTCTTATGGGGGTGTACAAGCGTATCTAAATGAGCATCTGTCAGCCAAATTTGTGTTATCAAGATGTAATTTAATTGTATCCAAACTGTTTTATCCTTGAAATATCACATTTTTGTAATTTTGTGAGTATATTTTTCCAAAATAAATATGACGATGGCTGTTTTAAATATATTGCAATTATTATATTGTCTTTATAACGTAGTTAGGTTCTTTCAAATTCCTGAAAAATATTCTTCCGAAAAATTTCTTCCCGAAAAGCACCAAAAATGCTGAATCATGTTTTACTACACAGATTCCTAGTAGTAGCAGAATACAGCAGGAATACATATAATGTTCCTCGCTAGTTAAGTTAAATGCGTTGCAAAATTGGCATTGTAACATTCAACGGTCTCCGAGAGACAACACATGTTGAATGTGAATGTGAGACAACACATTCCTCTTGTTTGCAGTTCGTCATGAAGTTTGTTGAAAACAATAGCTTCCTATGCTTTTCGTGTTTAAAACAGATTACAGTTACTCATTGTTTTCCTCTTCCATTGATAGATATTGTAAGAGTTACAAAAATCCCTATAATACTTATCTTCCATAGAGACAAGAATTGTTACAGCTTATGTTCTTACGAAAAAATAATTTAAAATAAAAATCAGTATATGGATTTTAAAATGAAGTATTACATGTATACTAGGACTGATACTGCAGCATTCTATCCACACTGGTCATAAATATTCGTAATCAAGCCCGTTGATTCACAGTATACGTGAATGAGAGATAATAACTGATATTTCGAAATCGGAGAAGACCGAGGTCCAAATGTCGACGAATTTTCGACGTTTCCTAACTGGATTTGACGAGTGCCACTGAAAGAGAATCCTAAGTGTAGGATGCCTGACTGCATATCTATTCCAGGTTAATTTTGGAACAGAATTCTAACTGAAATGCAATGGACCGTGCGCGTTCTTCATTCTTGTCTTTTTTGTTCCTCTACATACTGAAGTTGAGAGATGTGAATGAGAAACTCATGTTGCTATCGCTGCTTTCCGAAAAAAATATCTATAACATATATGAAGCTAATTATATAGTCTCTTTGTGGCCCCAGTGCATGTATACGAGAAAGGAGAAAGCACTAATTACGATTTTGTATTGCTATGATATCAGAGTTATATCTCACCCTTTCTCCAGTTATAATCATAATTATCCTAGTTTCCATCTTTAATCAAACATTTAATGAACCAATTATTTTTATTTATCTTTATCAAGCATAGGCGGTATCTGACATTCTGGATATATTAACCCGTTGATGCATCACACAGCGGCCCAACAACGTTACACAAAGGAGTCCTCAGACGCTCGGGCTGCATGAATATTATATAAAAATTAAAGAATGCCCAAATCAGTGTTTTTTTATATTTTATTAGTTAGAGCACTTTAAAACAGTTGTTACTTCTTACTACAATGTAACATTTAATTTATTTAATAAATTTTAGCTAAATCTCATTTCCCCTCCCACCCGAGTTTTCTTACTGTTATACCTAAACAAATTAGAATATTTTAAGTTCATTGCTGGCGTATAAGAGAGATCACACATCTGTTTTAAGACAGTTTTTCAAATCACAAACAATCAATGAATTTTGCACTCGATCAGAAATATTTTGTTAAATCAACGATTTCATTTATGTTTTCACCGATGGAAATATGTTTCCTGTAAGTATCAAGGTGTAACAAGATATGTTAAGGCCTAATGTCAGAATATATTGTACTTTGCGTTCATCAACAAGAGAGACGTAGGACTGCCAGGATACGAATCCCTCAGCCGAAGAAATAAACATGGCTTCCTTTTGAGTCACTGGGTTCTAGTAATCGTCGAACATTTCTTCGGCAGCTGCACTTCAGTGCCATAGATATCAATTTATATCACTGGGCAAATAACTTGAGTGGGTTCATGGACCTTTCAATGTATACTATATATATTATATTACGTATATTAAGTAATAGTAGGTAGTATCATATATGTATAATATATATAGTAGAATAGTAGATATAGGTATTCCATATTCTCTTAGCCGGGTTATCTGAGGATACTGTCGGATAAAGAGTCACAGACAGAGACAGTAAAAGAACTGCAATGGTAGACCAACTCTAGTCATGTTAATTAAAGGGGGAATTTCAGGTCGAATAGCCAGACAAGAAGAGGTTAGTGGCTTTGGTCAAGAAAGCGAGTGAGTTTGCAGCAAATTGTTACATTTTTGGGAAATTGGTTTGTCATTTCTACTAATAATATATAGCGAATGGCTACTATTTCAAACAGATTAAATAAAAGTTTCAATATTCCATGAAGCCTGCACAAACTGAGCACTGGATGATGCGAATTTTGCGAGGACGGATGGGTAATATCGTTTTTCTCCACGTCTTGATGCTTCCCGAGACAATAGTCTCCGGAATCTTTGAGATATGGACTACCGAGAGATGCTACATAAGTAAAGACGTAAGTAGTTCGGTGGTTGCGCAGAAAAAATAAGGTTCTGTGTTTGGTAGGTGGATGTGTGTCTGGCTACGTTAAGCATTTTTCTGCTAGGCATTGACGAGTGGCGAAGTTGCAGGGTACACGACACTTTCTTGGTAAAGACTTGCTTCCGTGATGTAAATCGGGATGTGTTGTGCTGATAATTACCTATGTGGTGATATAGGCTGGGTCGGTCGCTGTATAAATTTATGTCGTTTTATTAGAAGTACATATTGGCTGGTTGGTAGGGTTAACATGCGTGGCTAGCCACCCTGGTCTTTGAAATGACTCAATATATTTAGCAAGTTACGCACTGGGATTCGGTCACCGTGTGCGAATAACAAATAAACTAGCACCATTGATAATATGGATTAATGAGTGTCATGATTCGATCGACACATACAAAAATCATCACTATTTTTAGTACATCTGGGTCTTTTGAGTGCTTGTATTTAAGTGTTATTTTTTGGGGCTGATACTCTTCTCTTGGATATGTTATTATGAGTAATCATTGCTGCATCGGCTCTCTTCTCCAGAAATATCGTAAAGCTGAAATCATTTGTGCGGAATTACTCGGGTCATATCTTGGCTTGAAAATTGACGGGCTGTACTCGTAGTATGATCAGGCGTGTGACAATATCCTCTTCCTCGCAAAGTACTTTGAACACTTCCAGTCTCCTTTCGTCTAGATCGGTTCAAACTAAGTATTTTAGTTGTGAAGCTAATAAAGGGGTAGCAGCACTGGAGTTTTTTATTATGTAAATTATTAATTATTGATTATTACTGATTCATCTATTGATAATGTATTATATCATTATTATTATTATTCATTATTATTAGTTATTATATTATTAATTATCTATTATACTTCTGTTTATTTATATCGATAGTATTTTAAATTAAGCAAGGAAAAAGGCTTTCGGGGCTTGGGCGCCATTTCGGATGATTTTTCGCTTGGGAGACTAGCGCCTCTTCGTAGTCTCCTGCCCAAAGCGCTGACCCACAGCGGCCGCCGCCGCGGCGGCCGCCGGGCGGCGCGCGCGCGCCCGCCGCCGCCGACGGCGCCGGCGCGCCGCCGCCAGACCCGGCCGCCGCGCGCCGGCCGTCGCCGCGCCGCGCCGCCGCTCCGGGATGCAGCTTGCGGGCAGCGCGGGGTTTGGCGACCGGCGGCGCGCTCGGCGCTCGGCTGGGCCGGGCAGCGGCGCGGACGGCCGCGCACCGGCGGCCAGGGCGGCACTCGCTCCAAGATAATTGGAACGCTCCTGCAGGGTGGAGCGAATGCTATCCCCGGCGCGCGATGACCGTCCGGGCTCGCGGTGCCGCCGCGCCCGGCCACGGGCGATGCCGCGGTCGACCCTGCAACGAGTGTCCCTCCTCCAGCTCACTGCGCCGTTTTTCAACCCACATTCAATGCAACTCCGTGGGGCCTTGCGCTGCCATGCCCTCGTCACTAGCTCTCCTCCACTCCTCGCTCGTCGCCTCCTCCGTTGGGTCTCTTTCGGTTGTCCTGGCACGGTCCTCCATGCTACTCTCCTGGGCACTCTTGGCCTTTATCATTGCGAAACTGGTAGTGGGTAAGTTAAGTACCTCGCTTGCTCGCCGGTTTCTTCTTCGTCGTCTTCGACGCGTTCGACGTACTAGTTTCCCGTCCGCTCGTGCTTGGCCTTGGGCCTCTCGACAGGCAGTTTCCGGCAAGTTGGGTCGCGGGGGCAGCGGAGAGGAGTCGGGGATCCGTGAGGAGGGGCGCTCGGGGCGGACGGAGACCGCTGGCGCTCGCGGAGCTTGCCGCGTCACGCGCGCAATGGATGGAAGGGGCGACAGGGTAGCAGGAGGCGAAAAGGTGCGGGGCGGTCGGAATTGGAATTGTGCGGCGTGGCGAAGGGCGTTTGAGCCAGGCGAGGCGTGGCGACGAGGCTCGCCCGAGTCGCGTTGACGAGGCGGGACGTGGTAAATGCGGGTAGGCGTAACGTGGCCGGGTAAATGGGAGACAGAGATCGGTGCTGAAGGATGATGCCAGAGGTTTGGGATCTGTGCGGCGAAATGCGTAGGGGGTGGGCGAGGTAGCAGCCAGACGATCGGGGAGGGGCTACGTCGTGCGAAGCCGAGTTGGTCGAGTCAGAGGAAGACGAGTAGAGGTGAGGTTTGTGTGATAAACAAGACGGCCGTGACATGCTGTAGCAAAACGAAGATAAATTGGAAAGCTGAAAATGTGAAATTGACCTTATGGGGGAGAGCTTGTAACGAGGAATGAAAGTAGAGGAAGTGCGAGGAGATTAAAACGTGTGTGTAGTGTAGCAGAGCAGATGTGGCGTTTCAAGAACGGTGCGATGGTGTGGGCGAGGGTGTAGGCGAGGTGGGTGGCTAGGTTGGTGCGAGGTGTGGGCTAGGTGTGGGAGGTGTGCGCGAGGTTGTGGCTAGGTTGGGCGAGTGTCGCGAGGTGTGGCGAGTGTGGCGTGTGTGACGAGGGTGTGGCGGTGGTGTGGCGAGGTGTGCGAGTGTGTGGCGAGGGTGTGGCGGGGTGGTGGGTCGGGTGTGGCCGGGGTGATGGGCGGGGTATTAGAGGTGTGGCGGAGGCTGTGGCGGGGTGTGGGCAGGGTGTGCGGGTATGGGCGGGGTATGGCGAGGGTGTGGCGGGGTGGTGGCGAGGTGTGGCGAGGTGTGGCGGGGTGTGGCGGGTGTGACGGTGTGGCGAGGTGTGGCGAGACGAAATATGACTTGTGCGGCGTAATCGAGGGCGGTGGCGTGCGTAAGCGGGGTGGGGGCGAAGCCGCGCCCGGACGCTCCTGGTTCGGGATGGGGAGTCACGTGACACTGCGTGGGTGTTGGGAGCGGCGCAGGCTGATTGGATCGCGTCTCTGCCGCCCCTCTCGGGTCGTTGCGCGAGTATATTGCGGCGACGGCGTAATATCTAGGCTGGTCGCATGTGAACGCAAACAGTTATTCATACCGCTTCGTTCCGCTCGCTGCGCTGCTCTGACGACTCCAACGCCGAAGCCGCGGCTCCCCGCGAGGGGGCCAAGGGCGGCGACTGCTCCCACGCTCAGCAGTTCTTTGATGTCCCGGCGTTCGGGGGGGGGGGGCGGATGGAGGAAGAGCACATTTTGTACGAGGGAATCTCAGACGAGTGGAGATTTTCATGTTTAATTGAAACTGCGGGATTTAGCGCGTGGTGTTTTTCTCCATCCAAAGTAAGGAAATAATACCGGGCAACGCGTAGTAATCCAACGTTTTTGACAGTCCCCGCACGAAGCAATAATTAAAACCACACAGGAAATATTGTATTTTTAATGCAAATAACATTAAATAATTATACACAACGATTAAAATTTCTTATTGTTGACATGCATTTCTTTTTTTTAGAAAATACTATGGTCAGTTCATTATTTCAAATTAATTTTTTTGCACCTCACATTAAGATTATAGAAACAAGTCTTTTTAACTCTTGTCAAGTTTAAAACATTCCATTTTATTGATAAAGTTCCAAAAGTTAATATATTCCGAATTGATGAAAATTATTACGTAGTTGTACGGAAGTGAATTAACAAGTACTGGCACATTTTATTCGATTGAATCCTTGTAAATAGGCTATTCGAATAAGGTGAAGAGAAAAAATCCTGTAATTTTATACTATAGTACCGTGTTTTGAAAACAATCTCCAATTTATCTGATAACTGAGCATGATTTAAGTACATAATCCTGAGGTATTGCTAGAGAGAAGGTGCCCGTCAAAGGTCTGCCAAGTAACGAAATTGTAAATAAACTATTTAAGTTTCATTGTCTCAACATTAATATTTTGTTTTGTGCTTCCCATAAATACTTTTGTTTGTGAAATTATCCTACGAATTTCTTTATTACTATTTCATTATTTTACTTGCACTGTTGTGCGAGTGGTGTGTCAACAGGAATATCTTACACTTTGGCTAAACAATTGAGGTCTGTTGGCTGTCCCCTTCTCTCTTACTGTTCTTTTTCAAATGTTTGTTTAGATAAAAGTGAGAGCACTCGAAAGGACTTACAATCTATCCAGGATGTTGTTGTGGATAGTCTTGGACTGTTGACTGAATATTGTTTTTAATGACATCTATTTTTGCTGTTACCAATCTGATGCGTGCATGGAAATGTGTGGATTGTTACCTTTGAACATACAATAACTTTTACAATCGTTGTTGCATAATAATTCAAATTTACTTTCATGGACTTTCTTTAACATGTTGGCGATAAGTTCTAAATGGGAATCCACGTAATATAGAACAACCTATGATTTCTTTAACTTGCCCATTCGCTGTCAGTTATTCATAAGATTTCATTAAGTAATATCCAATTATATTACAGATAGTGTTTCCTTTTTTCTGTTTTAGTATGGCTTTCCTATTTTCTAACAACTAATGGTTACATTTTCCCGTGATATTTTGCAATCCTCGATTACTTTTTCATCAATTTTGAGTTCACTTTCAGACGACCGGAAATTTTAATTTTTCCAGCTGTAAATATGATTGTTATACTTGTTTACTGATAAGTTTTCTGCCAATTTTCATTAAGCATTTAGTGATTTCCTGGAAATAAGTTTAATTGTCACTCACATAAATCAGTTAATAGGAACAAGGATTGTAGGATTTCCGAAAAACTAAATCCGTAAAAATGTATTCATGAAGTGGGATTTGAAGAAAACTGAACGTTTGTATTTTCAATTTCTGAGTAGATACAAATTGTTCCAATAAATTCGACTGAAATAATCATATGGTGCTTAAAGTTATGAATCGGCTATTTACACCATATTCCTTTGTAATAAAATCGTTTTCCTAGTTCCGTATCCCAACTGTGGAGCTTTAGCTCTAATCTGTTGCGATGTACATGATCAAACGTAGTTCCCCCTGCAAAGGGATTGTGTAGTTAATAGCATTTTGCGGCTTTGTGGAGCATTTCCAGGTACTCGTCGAATGGCATGCAGAAAAGGCTGCAAGTGGCTCAGAACAATTGCGGATAGAGAATAATTCAAATTTCCTTTCATCCAGATCTTTCTTTTATTTTTCATGTTGGCGATAAGTCCTAAAAAACAATCCTGAGAAACAAACATCGCGTAATTTAGAAGAACTTACCATTTTCTTTACCTTGCCCATTTGTCGTCAGTAATTTCCAAAATTTCATTCCTTCATATCTAATTATATTATAGATATGTCTTTCCCTTCTTCTTTCCAGTTTTAGTGTAGCGTTCGTAAATATTTTCTTAAAAAACCTAATGCTTACATTTGGAAAGATCTTTCCATCTCAGTACTGCTTAACACATTCTCGATTATTCCTCTAGTCAATGTGTTTCGCTGGATTCGCGGAAATTCCTCTAATGTAGAAAATATACTCATTAACAAGATTTTAATATCACAGAATAATAATTGGTGGACGTTATATTATTCATATTTTGGTCAGAATATGTATTATTCTATTGTTTAAGAAAGTTTAATAATTACAAAATTATTTAATTCGATTGATCGTCAGTTAAATTGAATTAAACGTGACATTGTCCACTACCAAAATTTCATTTAGGAATTTTCAAAAAAATTGACTCATTTTGTAGATCACATCATAAAAGCGTATCTAATGTCCTCTTTGAGTCTCGAAAAACAAATGTGAAGGGTCTAGGATGTAGGGTTTCGGAATTAAGCAACATAGTACAGTGTGTTTCAGCGTAATGGTAGTGGCGAGTTGCATGTGAGTCACTTTCCCCTAAATTCTTTGAAACATTTTTTCGTCCTAAATCTAGATTATATAAGAACGAGGGGTAATTGTCTATTCACCAATAAGACACGAGGTTTTGAATCTATAGTTTCTGATCAATAGTATATAATCTTCATCTTTTCCTAGCACATTGTAGGAAGTAATACATTTCAGATAGGACAAATCACCACTGTCTTCTTCCCAAGTAGATAAACAAATATTTCTAATATCATTTTATTGTAAAACGCATAGTTTCTAACAGCAGTTTCTTGACGATAGCTATTCTCCTATAACGGCCAGAAGGTAGTGCTTATATTGAGTTGAAGCTCAGAGGATAGTCCTAAATATTGGCGAAAAAATACAAATGAAGAAGAATTTGCGAATTCACAAATTGCGTTGCAAATTACGAGTCCAAGTGCCTGCTCCTCGCTCGGCTCTGTGATCTCGCTTGATTTTAGGCCGTCAGAATCTTAACCTGCCAGCCAGACGTTAGATAGTCCAGTGCTCTCACTGTTCAGAGAAGACGCGAAAGGACACCAGAATCTACAACAAAGCTTCAATCTTGAAAATATGCATACCATTCCGGCGATAAACAGGCTACAGCGAAATGGAAAAATTATCAATAGAGTTTTTTACGCGAATTTTTTACTTCTAATGTCGAAAAGGTAAAAAAATAATTTACTTTTTAATTCTATGACAAACTCTGTGTTTCGTTCGTGAAATGAATCTCTTTATGGAGAGGATAGAAAGGTTGGTGTAGAACTGCAAGATAATTGCCTTTTCAGCAGAACCATTTAGAAAAAAAATTATTAGAAGGGAAATTTTGTCTATAAAATTACTTTGTATCATCCCCACAAACAGTTCACATTTATCAATGATAAAAATAATGATGCCTTATTTCAAATTGACGTTTATTATGATACACAACTGATTATTTGAAAGGTGATTATAAACATCTGATGATTTTGGGACACGCTCTCAACTCCCGCCTGGTCTCCCGACGTGTAGTGCATATAAGAGTTTGTGAAAGGCAGGGGTTGAGGAGAGGGCGAAGGAGAGGTTGAGGAAGGGAAGATCGCGCGCAATTCGTGGCCCGTTTGTTAAGGTACTGCTCCAGCATTTGCTTGATGTTGAACGGAGACACAAACTGCCAATCAGAGCAGCCGGCGGCTAGAATTCTCTCCGTAAGACGGCGGTAGACTCCATCATAACTATCTGGAAGCTGTCGAAATCCTTTCACCGTCGGGGCTTGAAGCCCTATACCTCCCAATCAGAAACAGCGCAGTGCCATCACTTGATGCCCTTAACTACGTCAGTGGGTAGCTTTGAAGATTTAATGTCGGTGGATTCTTACAATTGGTAGAAAAGTCAGTATCTTTCCTTAGCGTGTTTTCTACCGAGAGGACAGAATGCGCTCGACGCAGCAGCGTGCACGCGCCCATCTCCCCCACCGCACTCCCATCGCGTGACGAGTTGCTTGCGCCCCGCGCCGGCCTCTGGACGCGCGATGCCGCGATTTGTTCGCCGACGCCAATTACGCGTGGCGTTGTCGCGTTCACCAGCGCCTGCTTCTCGCGTTCCACGTAATGAGGATCCGGCCACGTACAAAGGCGTGACGCAAACGGAAGCGCTCTGCTATTCGGAATCAAAAATTTTGGAAATGTTTCGCCCCGAGCGAACTCGGCGAACAAGGGGACGATCCCCTGACCACTCGCGACAAGCGGACAAGCGAACTAGGTGCCCGTCTCAGTTGCAGTATAGTGAGCTGACTCGCGTAGTTAGGCAAACGTTTACCTAAATCGCAATAGTTGGGAGATGTTTTTTTTCCTGAGGAATTCAACGGACATGTCTGTGACAGCCACATTCTTAATATGAAGATTAAAATCGCGCAAAATCTAGGATCGTCAAAGGGAAAATTTTGTGTACTAGCTTAATTTAATTTAATGCATCAATTTTATTTCCATCTAAATATTAACTGAGGTAATAGAAAATAATAAAATTGAATTCTAAATGTATTTCTTGAATTTAAGGCAATGACTTACGCCCAGAAATTACATTTACGATATAAGGAGTATAAAAGATTATTTATCATCAAATTAGTGGAAGATAAATGTAATCAGGTGGACCGGGCATGCATTTACGCCTCTCGCAAATAACGAGCCTTCACAATAGTGTCACCATCGTTCTATAGAGCAAACAAACAAGCTGCACATTTCATTTGTACGAAATGGAGTGATCTGATTCATCTAGTTAGTCAAACTTCTGCTCTAATCATAATAATTAGGTGATAATTCATGCAGAGGAAATCAACAGATATCGTTCGTGACATACTCGTACCTTTCTTTACTATGAAATGCCCCCGAATTTTCGAACATTGGTGCGCTTTATTTTAAGTTATGATTTTTATGTGCATGGAAATATGGACTCTGGCAAGATAATTTTATAAAATTGTATTTGTAAAATTAATATAGTGAGCGTAATCGTTTGCTTCATATAATAGACCCTTATTGTTCATCTCTTGCCTGTCTCCCTTGCACGTGATATGAACTACAATCCTAAGCAAGGAAGTTTATGGATGTACAATAAATAACATGAATATATATATATATATATATATATATATATATA
>BOPP01000043.1:4150904-4171255 GCA_017312745.1 Gryllus bimaculatus
GACGTTACCTTCCGCCTCCCCGCCATCCTCCCCCGACCTCTCTGCCGTTCGCTTCCCCAGTCACAACTCCGCGCCGTCTTTGTACGTCTGTCCCTCTGCCCGTCTATCCCTTGTTGCGTCTGCCCTTGCGTCTGCCTTGCGTCCTTCCCTTTTTTCACTCATAGATTTCAATACATTGAAATATCTGTCAAGCGCGATTTAAAGAACACTTTTGAATTTTAGAAACAGAAAGATTGTTATTGAAGTGTCAGAGTGTCTGTTCTAAGCCAATCGTAGCTAGTTAATGTTTAGAAAATTAAATGTTTGCCCTTACATCATCTTGAGACAAAAGGTTTTGGCGGAAAGACTTGCGGTAATGTGTCAGTGAAACTATCCCTAAAAGACCATGAAAACGGATTAATTCGCGTTCACTAACCTAAAAATATTATCAAAGTTTGACCTACAGATGAAAATTGTTAAATGCTCTTACCTATCCAATTTCTACAGCATGTATTCTGAATGCAACATCTCCAGTTAGTTGCAGATGGTGGTGCCAGCTTTAAAAATCGATATCAACATATCCTCTAACTCACAATTGAACTCAGTATTGACTCTGATCTGCTTTTTTACTCTCTCGCTTTCTCTCGCTTTCTCTTTCTTTCTCTCTCTCACACTTTCTCTCTTTCTCTCATTTTCTCTCTCTCTCTTTCTTTCCTTGACTCTATTTTTCTCTCTCTGTTTCCTTCTCTCTCGTTCTCTTTCTTTCTCTATCTTTCTTTTATTCTCTATCTTTCTCTTTCCTTCTCTCTCTCTCTCAACATCCCCTTACGTTCCTTGACCTCACCGCCCTCACTCCCGCTTCTATTCTTCGGTTCCCTCTCCGGTTTCCTCTCAACTTCGTCTTTCCCTTCGCCTTTCTCCTCCCCATCCTCTATCTTTGCTTTGCCATGCTCTGTCCTATCTCTCGTTATCTCGTTATTTCCATTTCCCCCTCAATCCCCTCAACCGTTTGTAACCCCTCCCCAATTCCTCTGTCTCTGCTTCGTCGTACATCTGAATCCTCTTCCCGATTCGAATTGCCTCTGAACCCTCCACCCGTTGTCTCTCCTCAACGCACACTTCCCCTCTCCCCGACCTCTTCGCTTCCCGCTGAGCCCGTTCCGCTGTCGCCCCGCGCCCTGCATGTCAACCCTTGCGCGCCGCGGAGACACGTCTGCCTGCATGCGGAGCCCGATATGAAATGGACGGTGATTTATATCGGGGCGGCCGGTGCCGATTCCATCCGTGCAAGGAATAATTTGGCGCGCGTCGGCGCCGGCCGGGTGACGCGTCTTCGCGCGAATGTCGTAACGAAAGCATTACGCTCCCCCGGGAAGATTAAACGTCGCTGCTGGGGATTTTTATCGCCGATGCGCTTCGGTGTTTGCCAAGTGGCCGAGGTAGCCTTTAAAGGTGAGGCGATTTCCTCGTCGGTCGCCGGTCGTTGTCGAACTGGTTTTGAAGGCCGGCGTAAATTTGTTTTCAACTGTAAAATAGACGAATTTCCGAAACTCGATGGAACTTGTTGTCCTGGAAGTGTTGTCCTGGAGTCCCAATGACCAAAAGAAGATAAATATGTTTTAAAATAGATTCATTGTGACAATAATCCTTTGAACTACAAATTCATATACAATTATTAATGTAAACAATGAACCTCGTAATATTCTAATAAATAGTTTTACGCCATTATTGTTTTCCGCAATTCACATACGATCAATCTGCACATAACATTATAATGTTTACTGAAGATCTTCCAGATTGTAACTATATTTTATCAGAAGGAAAGGAAAATGGAATAGATATACGTTGGCGACAGAGAGGGGGATTTGTATATATCAGGACGTTTCTTGACCTGAGTTTAGCCTGATCATTTGAACGAAGGGAAGAAGCCTTAATTACATCAATAGCATATAAAATATATTTAATTGTTCTCTGTGAGAACTACTTTGTCATCAGAGCGTCTTCATACTTCAAAACTCAGTCTAATTTAATAATCTGAAATAATTTTAATAATTTTATGTAGTTCTTCTTTGCTTTTAGGGCGTTCTATTGATCAATTTTAGCGATGTTTGAAGTCATCAAAATATCTCCCCTTGTTTATTGAGACATTTAACCCAAGGACGTTTATTGAGACAGTGGGCATGTACAAATTTTAGTGATGGGCGCAATGCCCTTGTGTGTACAAAATCGATCTAAAACTGTATTTTTGCTTAACAAGGAAAACATAGATCAAAAATTCAATACTGACATTACAGCAATGCATAAAAAATAAGTTCCTCATATTACAGTGATGGGCACTCCATTCCCTTCATTGTCATATACGCCAGAAGTATTTACAGTTAAGGGCACTATCTCTTTTCAGATATGGTGTGCTCAGAGAAAGTGGGAACATATGAAAACGTAGATTAAAAATCTGGCTACAGATTGCAGGGCCTAGGCCGGGTTGCAAATAAAAACAGACATATGACTAACACCCTTAATAACTGGATACACTCCGCTAACGAATCCACAACGTTTTGATGCCCAGAAGACACGTTGAGCACACCACTATTGAAGGGTACCTACGTTCATTCGATTCATGTTTTGGGTTTGCGAACTTAGACACAGGCGACAGAGAGTTCATGCAGAGAGCCTCCTTGTAGTTGATATGCCCATCACTATACTGGTGCCCAGGACTGTACCGGTTATCCTATCTTGATTTAGTAGTCGTGTTTACGTACGAGTGATATAATAGCATTAACTTTTTCATTCAGAGTTGGAGGTTCAAAAGACAATGATTCTGCTGTCTGCAGTGCGTCTGTACGCAAGAGTTGTTAATTTATTTCACAGAATTGTTAAATGGAACAAATTACTGAATGACTTAATAACACAACACAAAACGAAAACAAGGAATTCGCCAAATTATTCCTGCTCCTTGGCAAAAGTGTTTGTACAAGGCTGAATTTAAAAATAAAGTTAACATGAAAAAGTTATAAATAGTAAAGAATATATACGTAATTCAAATGTCGAGTGTTTGGCACAAAATGTGGCAAACACATTTTCAATGAAGCCATTATCCCCGCCTCGCGCCCCTGTCTGGACTTGGAGGAGAAATGAGGGCCGAGTCATGGGAAGTTGTCCGATCTCGTGGGAGCGCGGGCTTCACAAGCGGTCGGACGGGCCTGGGGAGGGCTTCAGAAAGTAAAGGGCACTTGTCACTCTCTGATAGCGTCCGCACCCGCCTTTCTTTGTGACGCTAATTATGTTCCGCATCTTAGCTTCCCAGGAAATGTCTTTAATAAAGCACAAAATGAAATCGATTTTACTGACAATATACAATTTTTAAATATAATTACGTGTATCGGAAATGTTACAGTAAACTACCATGGCCGCTATTTTTATAAAGGCCATGGATCATTCAATATTTTTCCAAACACCATCTAATGTAAGAAACATTCTTATAGATAAGAAATACATTTTCTTGGAATATTTATTTACTATTTATTTATTTATTTATTTATTTATTTATTTATTTATTTATTTATTTATTTATTTAACGTAAAAAAAATAAAAACTTTGCCACGTACTATGGAGAGAAGTACAATCTGTGCCTGGTGTATTGACTTCAGGAATCTCTGGCCTAACTCGCATACAAATGAACCTGAATTATAAATACAGATAGCAACGAACGACGATTTTGAAGAATTGATAAGAAAATACTCAAAATATTCTGTTTGAATTTTAGCACTTATACGCCATCTTAGTTTCCACTCATATGTTTCGGTTTTTAACAGATAGCGGAGTGTTCAAATGGATATAATTACCAAAGAATTCTTTGATTTTATTTCGTCAAGCGACGGACCGTAAATATCTCATATGTGTGTTGGGATAGCGTCAGACATATTCGTTTTTCGTAATAAAAATAGATATCAGTTTATTTGGAAATATTTAATTATCAATTATTTTTAATGGGATTTTTTCAGACGATGGACCGATAATATAGCACGCCAAGTAAGTCTCTCCGCAGTGACACCTTGCTGGCAAGAGTGCCAGCAACAGAAATTATGTTGGAATCAGGAGCTGCAGCTTGTAACAAAATAAAACCTAAGGAGTGTACTCAAAACCTTTGTCAGATTCTGAAAGTGTTGTCCCTTTGACTTATTTCCCAGTGATCTGGTTGCTACCAACATAAATGCAATTTTTGGAAGGAGTCTCCGACTCGGCCTAGTGTGAAGAGTCTTCGGCGGCGCACTGTACTTAATATTGCACTGGCTTCATATCAAGCCAACAAACACTCTTGCTTAAAGAAAATAGGTGGCAATTACTTCGAAATTGTGATCACTAATTTGCAATTAATTATAAGCTTCTTTTATTGGGTTTTGCTGGCCTGGCTGTTCCAGGTTGAAGCAGCTGGAACAGCGCAACGCGGAGTATGATGAAAGGGTGGGGTGATGGAAGGGAGCCTCGCGAAACGTGCGAGGAAGCCGAAGACGGCGAGAGCGAAGTCGCATAGGGAGGACGGGGAAGCGGCGACTATGAGGCGCGGCGACCACGCATCGGCACTAGGACGGGGTGGGACGGGACAGGCAGGAGCACGTCGAGAACGAGATGGCAACGAACGTGGAGCGGATGGAACAGAACGGGCTGAGGATAAGACGAGACAAGAACGGTGGCGTGGTGTGAGGATAGGACATGTCAAAGACGGATCGCCGCGAGGAAGGGATTGGAGTGGGCAAGGATTAGCAGGGTATAGGACGCGTCGGATCGAGAACTGGACGGGATGGGACGGGCCGGGACGATGTGTGAATGGGGCGCGATGGGCCAGGTGGGGACGGGTTGGGGACGGCGCGAAGCGGGGCCGGAGAGAACGAGGAGGGAAGCAAACGGGAGGAAGACCAGGTAGACCCAACAGGCGGAACGCAGCAGCCAGAACCGTTGCCGGCCAGGACCGAATGGGGGCCGGGGTGGAGAGCGGTAGAGGGGGCAGGAGAGGGGGGGGGCTATGGCGCGCCGCGGAGGCGGGAGAGGCAGCAGGTGTGTGTGGGGGGGCGCGGCAAGACCGCTGCGTCAGCGCGGAGTGCCCGGGGCCGCCGAGCCCCGCGCCCGCCCGCCTGCCTGGGCGCCGCGAATTTGGCGCATTGCCGGCCCTGTGTTTACGCATAAAAGCGGGTGCGGCGCCCTGTGCTTCTTTTCATCGGCCGCCCTCTCGCCCCCCCTCATTCTCACCTCCCCCGTCCCCGCCCCGCCCCCTCTTCCTGCCCGCTTTCCGCCTCGGCGCCGTTTTCAGTGCTTTGGTATTGCAGCGCTTGAATATAAAGATGAAGAGATTGTCATTTTATAAAATATTTCCCATACGTCCTTGCGAAGTATTGTTGACTCGCATTCGATTTCACCTTGCGGGCCGGACCCCCGACGTAATGCGAAAGGCCGGAAGCGAACCCGATGCCGAAAGGGGAGGAGTGTTGTTGAAGGGGGGGGGCGAGATGCGAAAATGGAAGGCGGAAGGAGGGATGAAGACATTGGAGAAGAGGAGGCCGAAATGGGCGAGTGGAAATGAGCAGCGTATAGGAAGCGAAATAGATGTCTGGATAAAGTCTATTGGGATCCCCTACGGCACGAGTACAAGGTCCAAACGCAAAGAAACGTTTACATTTTAAGGATGCGTATAAAACACAAGAGTCACAGGTTGCTATGAAGTTTCGTTATTAGAAAACACATAAGATTAAAAGAATTTTGGTCTGTTTTTATTGTTTCATTTCCCTTTTATAAGTATTATCCAGTTCATTTAAGTACCAAAAGGTGAGGATAGAATGATGTACTCATTGAATACGATGGTTTGCTGAATAACCCGGACACTTGTGGGGATAACAGTGACTTGTATGCATATTCAATCTTCTATAAACTGCTCTATCTTCGTGCTTAAATGAAGTCTTATTTATCAAATATTCCCAGTGAAATAATATGAGTAGAAACGACCAGGAATTCGTCCAATTTTTATCCCACCCCATATATCCATTTTCTCATTATTTCAAATTAGACGTTACATATCTTAAATTTGTCATATCTTAACTTCGTTGGTAGTTAACCAACTATGCATTATTGTTGACTGTGCTAGAATTTTATTAGATGAATCATTCTTTAGTAAGTGTTAGTTAATTACAACAATGATTAAAAAAGTTTAATAAATATTACCCAATATAATGTATTTATGTATGTTAGGATATTGAAAGCCCGGAGCAACGTGAATAAATAGTGATTTACTATTTAGTATATTTTAACTTTACCATTATACACTAAAATGTATTCTTTATTGGCTTTGAATCGTGTATAATATTATATATATATGATATATATATTATATATTTATAATATATATCTCCATATATATATTCATATCATACGGAGAAGCAGAGAGAGAGAGAGAAAGAGAGAGAGAGAGGAGAGAGAGAGAGAGAGAGAGAAAAATTGTTAGATTATTAAACAGGATTTAAAAGGCATGTGAAAATAATTGTCTCCCAATATTGTGGTTCTACTGCCGTAAATATTGTTTATTTTGTTTTTATTCACTAGTTCTCGATACTTCACAAATTCACATTTGTCTTTACTGCCACAATATATCTTTTTGCCCCTCAAATCCCTACGGCGTTGAGGTATTACATCGACCATTGGAAGCCTCGAACGTTAATTTGCAACAGAAATACCACGTGCTGTCGGCCGAGAAACAGTCGAATGAGCATCTCGCCGAGGCCCTCGGAGAGTGGCACGGTCCAACGGGAAATCATTCCTCGTAAGTAATGAAAAAAGAAACACCGGGAACGACAGAACAAAAGGCCATGCTGGCCCTGTACTCCTCGCCGCGTCCCCTCGAAGTAGCCAGAGACGCTTGCATCGTATGACAGTACTTATGCGGTGAGTGAAATTCTCAACAAAAGTATACAGTCATTATTTAGTAATTGATTAAATGCTTCTTAAATTTATTTTTCATTTACTTAACGCAGCGACCCGGACGGTTATTTTCATATCATAAATTTGTATTTATGCTTTATAAATTAATAATAAAATACTCATAAATATTGTACAGTTTGTCAACTTGTCCGTTTTCGGTTATGAAAAGTTAAGTGAAAAATATAGATTGAAAAACTCGTTTACATAATTGTCGCCAGTTTGATGAATCAGTTCGTAACGATTTAAGGAAATGCTAGAAAAAGTGCAACAAATCACAGCGTTTCTCAATTGGTACTCGTAGGTACAATGAAAGCTTATAGACACGAGTTTTTTTTAAATCTTCCAGAATATCATGTAGAGAATCGGCTAAGAATTTCTTCAATCGATTTGTCTTATCGAGAGGAATAGAATCATCAACTGTATAGGACGGACGTATGGACAGGTGAACGCGGGTTTCTCAGATACTACATAAGATTTTTCCTTTTCTGTCAAAACTAAAAACTCTGCGATTTTTAAAAGGCATTCAAAATGAAAATTTGTTGCCTAGGGGGCTATCTTAGGTCTAAGCACACGAGCGTTGCGTCTACCCGCGATACGTAACGCGCATCTTAGATTAATACTGAATTTTATGCAAAACGGTCAAACACTCGTGTGCCGTTTCGCACAAGCCTTAATGTGAGTCAAGACAACCTTCGTATGCAGCTCTGTTGCATAAGATTTAAATATATTGCTTCCTTTAGATATTTATAATTTGCAATACAAATAACAAAATTCTCTCATCTCTTCTTTACGTTAAATTTCTTGTATGGGCGATACCAAATTGCGTACGTGTGTGGCCGCGCACTTTCATTTCAAGTACCGAGAGCAGACACCAGGTCGAGTAGTACCCTAACAAACGGGCCTCTTCCCTATCCCTTTCTTATTCTTTCCTCCCCCTTACACACACCCACACGCTTTACATTACCGAACTTGTCGGGAGACCAGTTAAGAGCTTAGAGTTCCTGCTGGGGCAATGCCATGCTGGCGGGAGATACCTGGGAAATATAACCATCCGAGAAGCATTGCCGTAAGCTGACGTGGACGTGGGATCTAGCCAACCAACGGGGGAAGATCATCGCACTCTTCCGTGATAAAAACATTCACTACACTTACAGGACTACCGCCTTATGAAGTTGACGGAATCATCAATCCCGGAATCATTAATCAAAGGGCAACTTGAACCAACGTTTTAGGAGAATATGTATTTTGACCGTCTGTTCAATGGTACGAAGAAAGTACGTAATATAATATGGACAGTCCATTGTTGATTATTGCTTAAATTTGTCGTTAAAAAACTTCGAGTAAAAAATAATGAGAGACGCAGTGCAATAGTTTATTATGACAATGTATTATGTTTCGCGACATTTTATTTTAGCATCATCAGCTACAAGACAGAAGTTGGTTAGAAAAACAAGCGATTGTAATTCAACGCATATTAACAGCAAATTAATTCTGTCGTCAATATGTAGTTAACATTTCGGCTTTATTCCGTTGCACAAGCACACAGGCTCACCACCAACCGTTTCACTGCATGCTGAACACTTTTTATTTATCTACTTATTTATATATTTATATAATTATTTATATATCTATTTATTTATTTACTTATTTATGTCAAAAACAGTTGAAAACTGTGTGACAATCAGTGGGGAGAAGTTAATTTGAAGTTACATTTATGCATGTTGAACACTGCTTTCACATTTTGATATTTTAAATAGTTCAGATCGTTTGACATGCAAGAATATTTGGGATTATAAGGAAATTCAGGTTATAAGAAAATTAAGGGTTTGAAATGACGAACTGTTAAAGAGTTTTCTGCAACGTCTTGTGTTCTTTGCCAAAATAGTACATATGCGCCTCACTCCTTTAACGCAGTGCTGTATTTTACTCTAATTTCCTGTATTTTCCTTGTAAATAAAAATATTTAATTTGAAATAGGACTTATGTAAATTGTAAAGAGGTTTATTTTAAATAGTTTACATTATATTAAGTTGTCTGTTCAGCAATTTGTCATGCGATTACAGGTTTGAATTTATTTTTCACTCCAACAATTGCATAGGTTTCAATTTCTTTTATCAGAACTGAATCTTTTGTAATATCAGCCATAATTTGACCAAAATATTTCACATAATCAATGAAATAGTCAATCTGGAATCAATTAATTTTTATGTAGAATACACCATGCACTAGATAGTCTTCATTTCATAATTTCGTAAATCTTTTCAGGCAGAAATATAATACAATACAATATAATATAATATAATATAATATAATATAATATAATATAATATAATATAATATAATATAATATAATATAATTAATATAATATAATATAATATAATATAATATAATATAAATTTTTATTAATCATAAATATTTCACATTCACGACTGATTATGTGGCTTGGTCAAAAACCTTTAAGCATTTAGCAATCTTAGAGTCAATACACTATTTGTAGCCTATCGGTCCTTTGTATTAACTTCAGAGTGCCGCCCGTAACATCCAAACCGTGTAAAAGCTGCCGCGCGGAATTCCGAGAGCGAACCTGCACATGTGAAATTGTTCGTAAAACGTTAAAAGAAACTGAACATAAAATAGCGACAAACACAAAAAAAAGTCGTGATCCTTGTGCAACTGTGACACGCAGTAGCAACCCGGCGATTTTCGGGCCCGCCAAACGTGCCACCGCAACTGTTCATCCCTCGTGCATCATGCTCGAGAAGGGACGTTGGTCGCTTTTTAATTAGGCGCCACGCAGCCTGTGGAGAGCCGGCGCCCCCCCCTCCCTGCGCGGACCCTTCGAGGCCGCTAACACGCGCTGTGGACGTGTGCCGTTCTCGCCGGTGCGTTTGTTGGCACGTCGAGAAACAGACGGGCAGCAGGCGCAAGGAAAGAGAGAAAGAAATAGAACCGCCGACGCTACACGTTTAGCTATTTGTGCCACGCACGGGCTTCGCCAGCCGATGACTTCGACCGTTACTCTTTCTGCTCTTTATCAGTTTTGGTTATCCCTCTTTTTTTCTAAAATTACTTACTTTTTCGCTTACAAATTACTAGTTCGTGAATTATTGCGTCTGATATCTTAATAATCTTATCATAGCTATTATCTACTTTTTCCATTCCTAGGAAGAAAAAATGTCGCAATTATTAACTACCTAATTACCCTATTACTCTAACTTATTTTCATCATTTACCCTCTGATTCGATCAGTAGCAAGTGATCTTATCATGCTGAAAAATGCGTTGCCATTGTGGAATTACGCGTATTATGCCGGTAAATTTTGTTGCGTTAGTGACAAAAGACTTTGGCGTGTTTCCCACGCGTCTCGCATTTTCTCTGATGATGCATGTGTATTTTTTCATTTCCACGGCCTTTCATTTTTCACGACATCCGCTGGTAACGGACATCACTCTGCACTTCATCGAAACAGGGCACAATTAGTTTGAATGTGTTCTATTTCGCATTAGAGTCTCTTCTCTCGCCGTGCCCGTCACCCCAAAACAATTTTCATTGTCTTTGACAAATGCTTCCGTCCTTTCTCCCGCTGCCCCTGTTTGGGATGCCATTACATTCCCGTTACATTCTTCAGAATTGGAATTGGGTCGTCTCCTGTAGCCACTACTCACGGCGCTGTGCTTTTTCCGCCATATCCGCTCTAGACTCGTACTGCGATTACCCAGCATGACTCATCATGCTTGCATTTTCGGCCATTTTCCAGCTTCTGTCTGGAATCCTCCCAGTTGCCCTTGTGATATATCCAAAGCTTGCCTGTACCGGCGCTTCCACCGCCACAGCTCCACCACTCCAACATCCAAAGCACTCTCTCTTCACTTCTTTCTTTCGTTTTCTTTCTCTTTCTTGTTTCTCTGTTTTTTCTCTCTTTCTTTTTCCCTTCGTTTTCTTTCTCTCTCTTTTTAATCACACTCTTTTTCTTTCTATCTCTTTTCCTTTATCGTTTTCTTTCTCTTCTCGTTTTCTTTTCTTTTCTCCTTTTTCTTCTCCCGCTTTTCTCCTTTTTCTCTCTTTCTCTCTCTCTCTCCAAACCAATTCCTCTTGTTATCTTCGCCTTCGACTGGGCCGTGCACCGGCGCCGCCTCGCTAACTTTTACGATGCTCTGGCCGCGTGCCGGGCGTTACGAGTCGGCGCCACGCCGCTTCTGCTCCCGCCTCCGCCCTTCTCTCTCGCCTCCGTCCCTCGCCCCCGCACCCGCCCGCGCCGTCCGCTTCACTCCTGCTATTCCTCGGTGCCTTCGCCTTTGTCTCTGTCGTCTGGCTCCCAATCCACTGATTCCGCTTCCCCCCGCGATATTCTTCAGCTTCCTCCGCCATTCTCTCCAACTCTGCCCTCCGCATCTCTCACCTTCCCTCCCCTCTTCCCCAAGCATCACTGCTGCCTTTTACCATCTCCCGCCCGCGGCATCCGCCCCCTCCCCGCCCCCGCCCAGCGTCGTCGCTGCCGTCCCGCAGCCCCGTTTCGGATAGCCCCCAAGTCGACCCACGTGCGAGTGGCTGTCGTTCCTAAACTCATTTTTATTACGTCTGTTTTATTCGCCAGTTAAATTGCTTTTTGAGTGAGCTCGCGTTTTCCACTGAGCTTTAACTTCTTTTTCCGCGATTTGCTTTAAGAGGAGGTTTCCTCTTGGAGATTTTCGGCGATTATTTCTCTTTTCCACAAACATTTGTTTTTATTCATGATTTAAGGTATGGTTTTGATTTTTTGGGACACGAAGTGAAAACCATACTACAACAGTCTTTTCCTGCTTGTCTTCTTATGGGACATTTTGTTAAAAGACGCCTTGTTAATTATGAAGATTAAAATATCGATGTTAGTAGTTATTAGTAATGACTATTTATCGATAAATTAGTTCAAAAGTATGAGCATATTCTAGCAAATTAGCAAAAAGCTCCTTGGATTTATAGGAAATTATGTGAAACCGGATTGAAACCGAAATCATGCCATAATGGCCGCCATACCCCTTTTGTCCGCTTGAAATGTTATTTTTTCTGACATTACGTGTAAGTACATTGGAAGTGTAACGAACAGTGTATTCTTTAAAAATGCATTGAAAGAGAATCGCAGCGGGTTGTTTCTTCGTTTTTAAATAATAAACACTTTGTTTCTAGACACTTCGAGAAAAGAAGATTTATTAATGTTATGTAGAATAATCGATGCTTCTAAAGCCTGAAACATATACGTATCATCGTGTTATATACCTACCAATTCCGATCAAGTGTTGATACTCTGCGAAGTTGTTCAAAGCCGGTAAGGAATAAATTTCGCAAAAATGCAAAGTTTTATTTTTTAACACTTCGTGAAAAAAAGCTTATTAATCTTGCATAGAGTAGTTGATGTCCCCAAACACTGAAACATTATGAAAATAGCATCATGTGTTACGAACATCCCAACGATTATGTTTTGATGTTCCGAAAAATTGTACAATGTTTTTAAAGAATAAATTTAATATAATATCTAGGATTTACGTAAGTAACTTACCGTCTTTTAAAATTAATAACATTATACACAGTATTGTAAACGTTTCAATGCATGACAAATTCCAGTGCTGATGGAAGTTAAAAATTTCTTTCTAATATTATTATTTCTTGCTAATTAAAATGGCTCAAAAATGCGTTAAATTCAGTATTTTGTTGCATTTACTTACCTCATTCATTGTAAACGGATACCACTGCTGAACAATTTAAAATTAATTACATTCAGAGAAAAGTACCCTAAACTGTGCCCCCATTTTGTTGTCGAATATTTTTAAATCCAATTTTCTGCATAATTAAATCAAAATATTTGCAGTGCATACCTTACTTAGTTACTCACATGTTATAATCTACTTAAAATTCTCGGTCAAGTGTAAAGTATTTTTTCGTAAACATTACCGTTTGTGGATTTTTAAAAAAGTGAACCCCCCCGCAAAAATTTTTTAAAAATAGGTAAAAATAAATGAAAAACTGCAAATAGATTTAACTCGCTATAATTTAAC
Organism: Gryllus bimaculatus; assembly: GCA_017312745.1. Lineage (NCBI taxonomy): Eukaryota > Metazoa > Arthropoda > Insecta > Orthoptera > Gryllidae > Gryllus > Gryllus bimaculatus. Next base: position 4,163,877 of record BOPP01000043.1, read on the forward strand.
AAAAATTCAAGTTGAACATCATATACATAAGAAATTGTCTTATATGTCTTACTCATTGCCTATACAAGTGCGACAAAAGTCACATATATAATCAATTTTTACCGCACTTGCGCATGATCCCAGAGTGAACCCATTAGGCACATCACCTACAGTTCTCCTATAGCCTTGTAAAATGTCCACACTGCCAAGCGTGCACCCCGCATCTTCTTCATCTGGGAGGGTGGGAGGGAAGATGTGCCTGTAGCGCCTGCAATTCGGAAGGACGCGTCGTTGGATTCGTCGCTGGACGTGGCATCTTCCTGTAGCTTTCTCTTTAACTTAACAATTTTCTTAAATCTCTGTCTTTTCGACTTCTCAGAGGTTAGTTTCTGAAATTGTCTCGACCTCTTTCTTCTTCCTGCCCTCTCGAAACGACAGGCTTCCGAGTAGGTTTTTGCTTTTTATCAGACTCCTAAGGTATATGGAGTGCCGAATACCTTAATTGTGTTAAGTTTAAAAGACGAGAAATTGGGGCCCGCGTTTGGCAACAGCGTGTTGATGTTCCCAATGCCACTAACATTTTACAATGCAAGTAAAATACATTACATTAAATTACATCAACAGCTTGTTAGGTCATCTTCAAAATAATGTAATAGTCAGAAGACTTACTGATTAAGTAGTGAAATCAGGTAATTGAGAATAAGAACTTAAAAATCTTTGCTTTTCACTGTTCGCTCTGACTTCGGCCGACTGTCGGGCAACACGTGAGGATGAAGACATTACCGCTTGACTAGGCTGGGATCTTGCAAAAAAACTGCTATTTTAGTACGTTTCCAATAGGCAACAGCACCGAACAGAACTGTAAATCAAGGGCCTCGCATTAGGAACCGGGTACAGGTTTGGGTACTTTGGTCTATAGTTGTGACATTCGTAATATACAACTACTTAAAATTATATTGAAAGCTTTTTAGAAAAGCTAGTCTTTTTTATTCACTGATTTGAACAATACTAGTTATCAGTTCCCCATGCCTTATTGTTCATTTTCTTAGCATTAATTCTTGTTTGATTGTTTCTTAGTTTTTTCGTGTTTCCGAACTGTTCTTACCGATCTTTTCTTCTCTGTGATAGTGTTTCTACCCGTCCTTCGAAGAAATACTCAGGTAAATGAAAAAGTTTTACGAGGAGCTCTGTACTGTGGCTTTTACGAACACATACAGGTAACACAAGGCCTAGTATCCTCCACTCTCTTTCACGGTCCTTTCGATAAATTTTTATTGGAGAGTAAAATCTTATCTGGAGACGCCCAGATTTTACGATTGTCTGATCTCATTCTTGAGTGATCAGAATTAATTTATCGTCGACAGTTTCGTGAAGGTTTTTGGACAGAGAAGTTTGTCGGACACTGTTCTGATCGTACGTCAAAACTTTCTTTAGTAGAACGGCAACTAAAGGAGAACAATGCCCTTCACCGATGAGCAGGTGATGGAAAAAATATTGAGAAGACCGCGCTTCTTTAATTATTTAAAAAGTTGTGCTGAATTCTATATCTTCAGATTGAACAAATGGAAAAAAATTGTGCAAAAAAATATTAAGTAAGATTATGGATGAAATATTTAGATATAAATATCATCTTCAAAATGTAAACCACTTGTAGCTTATTCTGTCTTCGTGTGGATTGTTCTCGACACTTCCTTTTAGGTCCTTTTCAGTATCTCCTTACATGGGCCCTGTTTTTTAGCATTTTATTTGGGATTCCACCCTTGGAAGGTTGTTGCCATAATTTAATACCCATAATCCAGCCAATAATAAGCTTTATTGTGTAGAATACCATTCTGAATCATAATAATTACTTGTATTACCAATGTAAGAGAAAATAATTTCATAAAATAAGAATCTGATCAATTGTTGGAAGTAAAACAATGAATTCATAGTCAATGTATTCAAATTAATCTAAGACCATTACAGACGTAAAGACGGGAACAAACCAGAGGAAACAACCATCTACTTTAGCTTCAAATGGGTGGAAGGACTTGAATTCACGAACAAATTTGACAACAATAAAACTTAAGTGAGAAATATATAATATATTAAATATTGGGAATGTAAATTTTGATTATTATTTTCTGCGTCCTATAACTCTTTATTGCGCGCCTTTAATGAACTTATTTAAGTTTGGTACTCTTTCGAATTGGTAAAATCCAAATATAATGGCAATAAAATCAGTATTTTTTACAGAACATAAAATGTTAAGTATGCCTTTTTGTGTTCTGTATCCGTGAGATATTTCTTGCAGGGAGAAATATAAAGTAATAAAAATGTAATTGTTTTTGTTCTTTGTCTCTTTTCAATGTGTTCTTCATATCCAGCTAATATTCTGCACAAGCTTGTCTAGTATGTTCAAATTACTCTGGTAAAATTCAGTGTCTAATAACCAAACATCGTATTTCTATTACGCGTACAGTGTTACAATTACCTGTTATGAATAATGTAGATAAACTCCATAGCAGGGATTTTTACACTTCTCTTAAAATAATGCATGATATGCAATCGCTTTAGGGCCAAAGCCGAATCTGAACTGGTAAACGCTACTCATTAATACAGCGGATATCAGTTGGTTGATTGCGGAAAAGCAACATTTAAAACAGTGGGTTTTTCGTTCCAAATGCGCTTAATTCACATCATCGTAAATTTCACGAATGCTTGGCCGCCCTTCATAAAATCCGCTCCCGGAATCGCTTTTCATCTGTTCGGCGTATTCCCGAGGGAGAGAGGAGCATGGAAATGCCGGCCTCATCGCAGTTGGATCTGCACTGACCACTGGTCGTACACGAGGCTCCTGACCGGACTTCCCCCGGACTCATCACCATATTCATGAATTGTGAATACGTCCGTCTGTACTGATCGGAGCGATCGCAACCACGCGATCTATCGACTTCAGAATTCGTGGAAGGTCTCTATGCGCAGTATCAATTGGATCATATTCCCCACGCACAACGAATGTCTCTGCTAATTTAATGTACAGGTGCACATCCAAATGTGGCTCATATGCGCATTGCTTGAAACATTTTAAATAGATACACGTTTAAAGTCATAGTTAGAATAATATGTATTAATTGCAAGGCGCTCTTCTTTGTAAACAAATAGAAGCCGAAAATGTTATGCTCTGTAACGAACTAACCCGTAGGTTAATATTTTGTTTGAGTCATATGGTACACGTGCTATATACTATAGTAAAAAGTCTCATCCTCTAACTAAATAATATTCGGGGAAACTTGTAGGTAGTGTTTACTTACGAATCTCTCACCAGATGCACTGTGCGCAGGAGCGCGATGAGTATGACAATTCGTTCGGTTAGTAAGAGAATAGGTGAAATAACAATCACATATTTGCATTTTCAGTCAGTATTGAAACTTTCTTTCTTTTTGGATTTTCATTGGTATCCGACGAAACCGTAGTCACCCCTCACATGGCCGAAGGCTGTGTAGTTTGCTTTCAATTTACGCGCATTAAATTAGTAATCTAGATACTGAACGTTCGCAAGGAAAAATATTATTTATTTTAACAATGATAAATAATGCATTGGTTAGGATTTTTAATACATATTTCTAAAGTAATTAATATGCCTGTAACATGTATTGTACCTCAGATTATGAATCCAATCTCGATCTGGTTTCTCAGGGACTTTTCCTTGATCCGTTGAGCAAATGATAAGAAGGCCCTCTATTTTGCTTCTGGATGTAGCTTTACTACGCGCACGTTTCGTCGCGTCTTCCGTTTCGCAGTTGTGTTACCAGTAGGGCGATCTATTTTAGGGGCAGTGGGTATCTGTTTTATATAAATACTAAAAAAAAACAAATTCTGTAATCCGCCTTCTATTGCAAATAAGTTCCTTCACACGGGTGCGAATCTTTGTAGCTTTCAGATGTTGTCTACCTCACTTTGCTGGTACCTTTATTCTTCAGAATTATGTTTAATGAAAAAGTGGAGTATACTGGAGATTAAGAAAATGTGCCCAAATTATACTTCTCACGCAAACGCCACACAGTTTTTTTATTTTTTAGTAACAAAGTCAAATCAGATCTAAACTAACTTTCAAACTTAAAATTAAGTCATCGATTGAATTGAACCTGTACAAGAATTGAGACAAATTTAAACTTACATATTTTATTATCCATACAAGTCTTTTTCACTGCGAAAAGGCATTAATGTAAATAAATAATTACGAAATTTGCGAATAAGAAAAAAATTAATAGCAATTGATGACAATCACAAAGGTAATTTACACAATAATATTTACAAATAAACCTTAATAGAGTGATGGTAATTGTAACAAATTTAAACTTAGTTGTCAACGCCACAGCACCACCCTGCACGTCACGTTGGTGCAATGATCGCCTGAGTCACGTGTATGCGTCATTGTAACAGAGTTTCGCCATATTTGCCACTTCGTTGCCTTTAGTAAATGAAAACAATGCCGTTTCTTTATCTTCCACAGCAATACCAGGGTGGTAAAACTTAGCTACAAATACTTATAAATCATTTTGCAAAACTTTTGTTTCCTTACTTAATATTCTATACCCACATCCGTATTGACGTTTTGGCTCATTTTGCATAAAATCCTTTGAGGAGTCAGCAGTCATTTTGGAAGAATGTGTCTGACAGTCCGTACCAGGATTACAATATTTCTTGTTTCCTGTAGCTTCCAAACGGACGTGTGCATTTACACGAGTTGCGAGCTGTAACACACCACGCCACGCCGCTGGAAACCGCGCGAGTGGACAACGCCAGAGCGAATAGCACATGAGCGTTGAGGGCCAACTGACGCGCCCTATCTCTGTATTGAAGGGTCGCGTGGGACTTGAGTCCCTCGACGCCGGTCCTGCGAATCCCCGCCCCTCCCCCGCATCGACACCTCCCCTGCCACCAGCGCTCCACCTCAGCCCCCGCTAATTCCCCTCCCACGCGCTCTGGCCGTCATTGCCACTCCACGATCGCCCTTCTCGCTACAGCCTCGCGTACCGCATTTTATGTCGCCTAGAGCGTTTGACAGCATCCTCCCTTATTCTTTTTTATTTAACGTCAAAACGGTTAAAATCTGTGCGTGACGTATGGGGAGAAATGTATTCCGCGTACGTTCTCTAAAATTCTAGGATCTCTACCTCAACCCTTACACACGTAAAATGGTGAATGCAGGTGGAAATGAGCGTGTTTGGCAAGAACTAATAGAAAAATATTCGCTGCTGTCTTAAAAAAAGCATTTGCAAAGGCAAATCAGCTACAGGTTTTGAATATTTCTAATCGTCTGGTCGCCAGCTCAGTGCATGTCCTGGCAGGGGTGGTGCCCTTCAGGTAGGAAACACCTGGTTGGGGAAAACCGTCTAGCCGACGGTAGGTCGGTGCAGATCTTACATAGCGAGGAAAGATTACCGTCATCTCCCGTACAAAAAAACGCCCAACACTTACGGGATTAATGAGCTTATCAGTTGCCACACCCGGAACCACTAACTAATTAATTAATTAATCAATCCCTCATCATTAATTAATCAAACCCTTCATGACGAAAACGAATTACTGCTGTGAGAAAATGGAGAACAATAATGTGAATAACTATATTCAATTCCCAACTAGAAAATGTGCATTGAGAGTGATGTTACATTTCTTTGTGCCATCGCCATAAGACATTAAGAGAAATTCTAAGAGATTTTACTTTCCCTTGACAGGAGTCTTCAGTCAAAATAGTTTTCCATAGTCAGTTCTTTTAATAAGATCGTGTATATTTTTTTGAAACTGTTAGTAATTTTCGCGCAATATTCCGTGCAATAAAAAATACAAAAACAATATTTTCTCACAAAGGCTCCAATTTTTTCTTTAAGCTTTTGGTAGAGATAGTGTTAAATCTACTCTATAAGATGACATAAACGCGTTATTGCGTTATTCTTTTGTTTTTTTCAAAAATTACAAAAATTTAATTTTTTCACTTTCTTCTGATGTCGTTAATATGTCAATTAACAACAATTTGTTGACATTATTGAATTTATGAGTACATGTGCTTTAAACAATGTCACATAACTACCGTTTTCTGTGAAAACGCACAAAACGCTCAACCACCATTTTCTAAAAAACCGGCTACAAATTTTTTCTTCAAATATTTCGAACGGATAGTGGAGATTGCACTCTTTAAAGAGACGTAAACTTAAATTCGGTGTATTTTTTGATTTTTCAAAAATTACACAAAAGTAAATGTCTCAAAAACAACGGTCAGTTTCCCGTCAGCCGACCGAGTCGCGTCGAATGAAACCTCGCCTCGAAGGAGTGTATCGGATAATTATTACTATTATAATAATTATTATTATTATTTTTATTATTATTATTATTATTATTATTATTATTATTATTATTATTAATATTATTACATAATTGAAACGTTTTGTTTATTTTTAAAATGATTATGGCAGGATCAGATTATTTATAAGTTTGGTGCAGTACTGTTGCTGCCATCGATTGAAATTGGGCTTCAGCCTCTCAACCCCTACTGAATACGAGTACAGTAACATAGTAATAATACTAATAATACAAATAACCTCTGCGATGCACGTCCTTAGGCCGATTCCTCATTTGTCTCTCTGCCCCTTCTCTTATGGCCCCACTATTATTTCGCCCGCTGCGTCATCTCCCATTCTCAATCGTATGGCTTCATCTGTTCTCCTCAATAGGTCCGTTAACGTCGTTTTCTCCATTCGCCCAAGGCCTTCCCAAACGTATGCCCGTCACACGTCCCGGCATTCACCCTTGCCATATTTAGTATTAGTATAAACAGTGACGCAACCGGGGCTGGAGGGGCTAATGGGAAGAAATGGGTTCAAAACCACCCGAAGTTGTTCAGCTTTTCACGCACAACCTATAAACCCACAACAAACGCCTTATTCAGAATCCATTTATGTTTGAAGTGAGAGCTATATGCATATGTATTTTAATTTATTTTATTTTATCCTCCTGTAGAGGTACCAATGGGGCCAGATGACGCAGAACGGTGAAACCTCTCGCACCCCGACTCATACTGTCATTTCCCGCACTCAGCCTGGGGCAAGTGACCCAACCCGCTTACCTGCTGCACCAGCATCTGCGGCTCGTTACATCACACCTACACAACCACCTTGCCCCCTCTTTGGCCTCCCGTCCCATTCTCACATTCATGATCACACCTATGCACATGCTAGTGTTGCACACTCACGGCAATGAGCACATTCACGTATGCAACCACGCCTACACGACCGCGGCCACATACACCGCCATGTACGCCCCACCCAATGCCCAGGCCTGTCGCCGAGCACTTGATGGCACTGGCTCTTTTTGATCGCCAACACGCTTATGCTCTTGCCGCATATATCAGTGACAGCCAT
>BOPP01000043.1:4180017-4197510 GCA_017312745.1 Gryllus bimaculatus
GCTGCAAGGGCCGACACCCGCGCCCCAACACTCCTGTCATAGATGTGAAAAACCCTTTTCCCTTTCCATTGCGTGCGAAGTTTTTGGAATGATTGTCTTTATGTTTTGTACAATTGTTTATAAATTTTGAATGTGGTCAGTCGGAAGAGCAGGCCAAATGGCCGAAGTCTTTTCTTCAATTAAGACGTTTATTTTAATTTATCTATTTATTTTATTATACATTTATGTTATTATATATTTATGTATGGGTTATTTATGTATTTGTCTATTTATTTAACACCAACCACGGCGCCTTTGCCAGAAGCGCATGATTGCGATTCAATGCTACCTTAATCAACTTTTTTATTTGCTATGTAATATCATTTATTTCTATCGGGATTCTTTTTAATTAATGGGTACTTCATCGTCTCTGGAATCAAGGTTTTTGACGTAACATTAGAATAAAGAATGGATTGACATTGATGTTTGCTAGATAAATACATACAGATGTAGTGGGATATTCGACATTTTCTTTTACTTGTGAAAGAGATTTTTTGCTTGATGTCCCTTACATTCAATGATGGGTTTCGGGAAAGCTTTCGTGAAACAGTAATATCTGGAATATATTTTTGTATTTCTAATATTCTGATGAAAATATTTCAGATACTTTAATCACAATTTGCTGAAATATTTTGTTCTCGTACATTAATATTTATTAATAAAAATGTTGATGTGAAGATCCTAATGAAACTAGTTATCCTGACGATGTTTTCATGATACGTGATCGTTCCAACATGCATAATTCCAACGATCATCTATGACGATGAAATTTTTTATTTTTGTATTAAGTTCTTGAATAGTTGTTTTTTCACGATTGGGGTTCAGAATTATTTCGCTATGGATGGGTCAAGTCAATAAAACAAAACAATAGAGATTCTGTAAGAAAGAATTATTTCACTCACTAAAAGTATTTTTTCTACGATCACGTTAATTTCTACGAGAACGCTTGAATAGAGAATTATCATTCGTACAGATAGTTATTTCTTTCTTTCTTTATTTATTTACTTGATCGTCTTTGTTCGGATAGAAATGCTACACGTCCGATTCAAACGTGTTTTTCTTTTGTCTTCGAAATCGGTGTTACCATGCAATTTTATAGCATTATGCGGATACGCTAATCCTACATTATCAATTTGTCATAAGCAAGTACTACTGTATTGCCAAGGAGACATTAATTTCGTAGTGTCACTTTCCACTTTAATTCGACCAAGCAACTGTTCATTTGGTTAACTGTGATTATACTACCTCTGCTTAGTGCCGATTAGTGTAGAGAGTTTACACAAGGGCCTTTTTTTACTCATTGGGTTTATATGTATGTTATCTTTCATCAAATTATTTTTAAATAATCACATTAAATATCTGCATTCACGTCCTACCCTTTCTCTTCTTCACATCACACGATAAAATAAGAAACGTGAGTTCTTAAAACTGGAGTTTTTTGCCATGTAAGATGCGTTTGTGAAATTCAGCATAATCTATGCTAATAATACTTTTCCTTTGAACGAAACAGAATGGGTTTTCTGTACAGATCATATGCAGTATTAAAGGGAGCATTGATGTGTTCTAAATATTATTGAATGCTTTTGTAGTTTGCATCTCATTTATAGCACCCAGGCGCAGAGGCGAACATGAGTTTCTTGTTGGGGAGCCAAGTCTTTGTGAACGGGCGGCGAGGTCTCGTGATGATACTTGCGGCCTATAACGACACGTGCAAACTCGCATAAAATTCCATAAGAGCCGCAGAATACTTCGTTAGCTCGCAACGGGTTAACGGGCTATATTTCAATATTAACACCTGCTCTTCCCGTCATTTTCAGTATGCATCAACACGCTGCTTTTAGCCCTCATTTTCTAAATTCACCCGTTCTCCTTCCCTGCTGCCTCTCTTCTGCTTCCATCATCATTTCTCTTGTCGCTCTTACTACATAACTCCCCAACTTAGACCCTTTAATTTTTAGCGTACTACCATTTGCATTTTTTATGTGACGTTTCATTTTCCACTCCTTTAATACTCAATTTCGGCTATTTTTTATTTTTTATTCATTTTTAATTGTTTCGCACTGTTTTCGAATTATTCTTCCTTCCTTCTTTGTATTTCTCTCCAGTTTTGAAAGTTGTACACCTAATATTTAGTTCCATTGTGCCATACGTTTCCCTTTTCCTTCCCTTTTGAAATATCAGTCTTTAAGAGCTTTAGTCTTTCATTTACAAGATTGTTGCCTGTGCAGTTGGCAACACAATTCTCCTCCTTTGCATCTTTGCAAACGAATTTTTCGCCTTCTTTTAGACAACGCCTTTCTCCAATTCTATTTGGAGTCTCATTATTTTTATTCTTTCCCAGTCACTTACCCTCGTCTTTTCTCCTTACTTCCTTTTCTTTTATGTGTATTTCCGGTCTTTCCTTCCATAACAATGCCTTGCGTTGCGTCCGTTATTCGCCTCCACTTGGTTCTCCCCCCCTGCTCCCCCGCCGCGGCTCGGTGGTTTCGCCCTGTGGATAAACTCGCGCCAAGCGTTCCTCTGGGTTGGGCTTAGCTGCGCCTCTGTCCCCACGCATGCTCGCCTTTTAAACTTCCCTCTTGTTAAAGCGACTGAATCCGTTAATATTCCATTTACCAGTTTGCCTTAAACTGTAGCCTCTGGTTCCGCCGGCTCTTTGCTCAGCGCATCTCTGGATTTTTATGCAGGGAACGTGCTGTTTCGGCGGGAGAGGCGGCGGAGCAGAGCGGTAGAATCTGGGCTGACCTGAGCACGGCGGGAAACTGTTTTCGTCTGCGAGCCCAGGTCGGTTTAAGAGCGTAGAGAAGTCGTTTAGGAAGGTTTTACACGCGTCATTTACAGGCCTCCATCCCGAAATGAAGTAATCTGCATTGTCAAGAATCGCATTTTGCTCTAAAACCGTGTGCGTATTTTTGTTGGCGAGGAAATTTTAGAACATACGAGGTGGTTAAAAACTCGCAGCAGGGAAACGCATTCGAATATTCGCAACAGATGTGTTTTACGCGTCGTGTGGTTGTTGGTGCTGGTGTTTGATTACGATCGACCATACAAGGTTATTAAAAGTTTTTTGCTTTTATATGAGAATGAGCGCGCGCAATATGTCACGAACCGGATGTCGAAATTACTCAATTAGCTTCCATTCAGTTTTTTCGTTGTATTTTTAAATCAAGATTATTCAACTATGTTTCTGTTTAACGTTTGCACCCTCATAAATATGTGTAGGAATAATAAATTGTAATACGAAACTTGCGAATACGAATAGCAACGATATGAGACAATATGCTTCCTAAGGGACTGTAGTTTATTTTGTAAACTATGAAACTAATTTGATGAGCATAGATAACAAGGAAAAATGAGGCAAAACATTGGAATGAAAGTTGAGAAAGAAGTAAAGAAACATAAAAAAAGTCCTAAGATTGGGAATAGTTGACAACAAATGTTCCAGAGTTTCGCCCACTTACTACGTACTCCACGAACTTATAATATTTATTTTAATTATCTATATTACTATTTCGAATATTCCCATAAATGGGAGAAACAATGTTTGGAAAACCGTCGCCGACCGTTTAGAGTTTCTCTAAACTTTCAGGAACTTGAAAAAAATCTATAAATAATGAACAAGTTTAGATTGTGACGGAAAACGCAAATATTTGACTGTTATTATGCCTAATTTCATATTGCACCCATCAACCTCAGTTAAGCGTTTTTGCGTAATGTTGCAGTCTACATCTATACGAAAACAATACACAATCTGAAATCCACAATCTATGCGGATAAAAGTACTCTCATATTTTTGCGGGCAGGGGAAGGGGTTGCCGAGTAGTGAGCAGACTTTTTGCAACTCTCCTACTTTCTGAATTATGTACAAAACGCAGAAAGAACAAAATTTCGTAGAAACTAAAAGTCCTCAGAGCCTCAGGTAAATATACACCAAAATTTATAACTAACAAGTATCATTGTTATCTTAATTTTGTACGTATAAACTGTAGTTGATTTTCACCTAATAAATGGATTCCTGGTTTTCCTGAAATTCTTTATAACGTTCTATGTTGCTGAAGTATAATTAATGTCATATTATGTGAAGTTTCATGTTTGATCAAGCTGTTTGATTTTTATTTACTTGATTTATTTCACAAAAGTCGATTTTTATTTTCTAACCTTTACTTCGTAACAAGAAAAAGAATTGTTATCGTGCTCAGGAAAACGGATATTTTGTGACAGAAAATTCTTATTCTCACGCCGTGGTTACGAAAAAGTGGATAAATCTGCTTTATCTTTTTTCCTTTTAATTTCGTAATATTTGTAAATTCTGTACTATAGAAACTTTTACAACTTTTTGCTGTCCCTTTTGGGTCTTCACAGGCGTGCAAACTGGTTGATGAAACGCTCCCAATATTTTAAAATTGTTTAAATATATGACATGCATAGATTTCAGAACAAGTGTAAGATTTATGAAACGCAACACAATACAAAACGTAGTACCACACTAAAATAAAAACGATATGAAGCAAGACGCGCAACACAAATACGTTTATAGTTACACATTAAAAATATCAATATTTAAACTGAAAACCTGCATTAGTCCTTACATACATTCAACATACACGTTCATTCGCATTTAACAAACATCATCCAACTTAAGAATTACCAGCACTGAGACTAACTTTATCACAAAGCCATCACTCTTAGTTCCATATGCTAGTTCTGCACTTACTTACAAACTTGAAAATGTCTCTTAACCCAAAAATGTTATCACTAGAAGATACGTCCAAATCCAGTCTCCCACTGTGTTTTAGAAGTTATTAGAATCAAATGTTGCGCAAAATTAAAATCAGAATATTTGCAACATGTAGCTTATTTTGTTCAACACATTTATATATTTTACCTTAAAATGTTGGTTGACATTTAAAAATAAAACATTTTTTAGTAACACTACATGCTTATTTAAAATAATCCCTACTGCGAGCCTCCCGCAAAATCATTTATAAATGAAAGCGGGCTCCTATATTTTCCTTTAACTTGCCCCTGGTGCGTAGCTCAATGCACAAGGAAGGCTTCACTGGCTCTTTCACAAACTGCTGACTCTGCAGTTTCCAATACTTCAATTTGTACTTTCACGCAATGTAAGAAGAGAATTCGTGCGACGAAAATATTGTAAGCGTGCCGGAAATCGGCGATTTTTCTACCGAAAAACATTTATTGCAAAACACACAAACAAAATTGTTTGTGATCTGATTCTTAGATAGAATGATAATATTTCTACTATTAGTATAGTACACATTGTTTATTAATTTTTGTTGCCAAGGGCTCTTTCATTAAAAAATTATGTACACATATAGAATCCTTCTTTCTTCTATTGATAATCCTCATTGTTTGCCTTTATGGAGACGCTGGTTAGTTGCTTGTCACAAGATATACGGGTGATTCTAAATTAGTTACGTAAAAGTAGCATGAACTAATTTCGAAATACATAGACTGATATTTATCCGGGTGCTCTTCATTACTCTCACCGTATTCGCAAGTTTTAATCTGACGACTCCAAATCTCTCTCCGATTACTCGTTTGGCGGGAAAACTGCGGTTAGTCGTTTCCGGAACAGTGATAGTGCGAAACAGTTGCAATGGAGTCGTATGGCGGTGCGAACTATTGTGTTCAGTGTTGAGACCACGTTACACGTCAGTGGTACTATTAACTTCCGGTGTGCAGATATTGACCCACACAAATTGACGGAGATCTTGGATCATTTACGCGATTCACCAAACCTGAATGAATTTTGTGCACTGCGTTCTGTCTGAAGTTTATGGACATTTTTTAATGAGCAGGCTCGAACAGGCTTTCTATATCTAGATATGCTGTAGAATTATCTGATATGTTAACTTCAAGAGAACATGGGTAAAATAATTTTAATAAAGAGGCTGGGATGAAATATTAAAGGTAGGGTGAAACAAGATAGGTGGGCTGAAGATAGGAAGGATGTACGAGAGACTAGCGAGAGAATAACAATCTGGGGGCAAAAATAAAATATTTGTTTGCGAATTTCAACAATCCTCTTCCAGTGAAGCGCGGTGGCAGCTGTTTGTGCACACGCCTTGTATTGGTTGGTCGCTGGCGTGGGGGCGCGGAGAGACCCGCTGGCCCGCTTCCTGCCGGGGGTTACAACAGCGTCTGTTTACTGCGCGCCTCGGGGGGCCCCGGACCACCCCGCCCCCGGCCACCCCGCCCCGCCCCCGCCCCTCCTTCACTCTGCTCGATCGCACCAATGCCATGGCCTTCTTCCTTGCTGTCCCACCCCCACCCCTCCCCCCCTCCCACACGCCCGCGCCTCCCTCTCTCAAGCGCACCTCCAACACGTGATCCGCTGCTGCGGTCACTGGCGCATTCAGTGCTTCACGTCCGTCATGGCTTTGGTATGTTTTAGCATACTACGCCGTCTCAAGCCATCTCACACCTCTCTGCATTATTACACACAACGTTTAACTTTCTGCACAGCTTCTTACACTGTAACCTTTTGCACAGCGTCTTACACTGTCTTTAAGCTTCTATTCAGCCTCTTAATCTCCCTTTAACATTCTAAGCAGCGTCTTACCTGGTCTTAATCTTCTGTAGAGCGTCTTACACTGTCTCTAACTGTCTACGCGACCGTCTTTTACTGTCTCTAACCATTTACACATTCCAGACTTACAGTCTTCGACCTTCTTCACAGAGTTTTACATAGTCTGTAATCTTTTACATTGCGTCTCACAGTCTTCAACCTTCTATACAGTGTCTCACCGTCTTCAACCTTCGTGCAATCTCACGTAGGTTAACAATGTATTTATTTACCTATAAACATATTATTCAACAACGCGTCTCTCTATATTATTGGGTACTCTGAATTAGCTGAGTTGAGTCAGAATGGTGCATATGTTAATATTTATGAATTTTATCGCCGAATATTATGATTTGTCATTCCATATTATAGTTGAAATTACTGTATAAACTGAATTATAATACAGGAACCCAATGATGGAGAAAATGCTTACTCTACAACGTTTTTGAAAATATTTTTGTATAAATAAATACGTTGTTATTTCAAATAAATTTTGATTTTTTTAAAAATCAGGCTATTATTCTAATACAATTTATATTTAATAGACGATCATCTGTAGTAGTAATTCTAGTTCATAGAAATCGGGCTTAGTTTCAATACAGGGCACTAAAAAGAAACAAATAATAATGTATTAGTGACTTTTCTAGCAATATTGATACAATGAATCAAAACACTTATGAAAACGACTATCGCTTCTGTAGTTTCAGGATTTGAGGGCTCACTTTTGATAGAATAAGGAACAAAATATATAATATATAATTCAAAAAATAAGCTGCCTTCAAAGAAAATTTTGAAACGTGAAGCGTTTTTGGTCTTGTATTGGAATAAAGGAATAACCTACAGGTCCAACACGAAAGCAATTTCCAAGTAGTATCGAAGAATTTATCAGTCAGATCTTCTCAAGGGAACGGGCCGAAGGGATGAGACAATCATTTCTGGACTCGGAGGACGTTGTCCTGAATTCATGAGGACGACCTGGCCGCAGGAAGACGATCGCTTTCCTTCGCAGAAAAAGTGGCCGCGTTCTCCGCTGCAGGGCTCTGGCCGAGGCACTGGGCCGCTCCCCGGAGACCCTCCAGCCTCCGAGGCCCCTTGCCCTCCGGCAGCGGGGACGGCGACGTGTCCCACGCGCCTTTGCATGGCCTTGCTGTGTCCCGTCGCTCGACAATGTTTCCGACGACGAAAAGGTTTTTCTTGTGGGGATATATTTCAATGGTTTTCTGCAGAAGGGTAAACTGCAATAAATAATATCAAATTGAAGAAAAAAATACGCTGACGTTGAAATATTCCACCAAAATCGATATATTAATATATGTGAATAGCGGGAGTGACCCACAAGGAGGCTTCATGTGGCTGGTATGGGTTATCTTGTTCCTGCCTCAAAGTCTCTCAATTATATTCATTAAGTAAAAAAGATAAAACATTTATGTTATTAATTGCTTATCGAAACCGTACGTTTGTACCCTACCATCACTCTATCTTTCTGCTTTGTCAATGTAAAATGTAATATTTAAATATGCAATTTAATATTATATTATTTTATGTTAACTTCGAAGAGAATTTACATCGCGACAGCGTTAACAAGTTGCACACATACAAAATGTACGCATAGATGCATACCCTTTTATGCTTATTACAACTGTCTACATCGACATTTACCCTTGCGAACTTGTATTCCAGGAAAATTTCTGTTGTTGCTAAAGAAATATTTTACATTAATTCGTTTGACTCCTCTAAAAGGGATTGTACAGAATGTAGAATGAAAACGCGTGTAAAGAGGTATCTGTGATATAAATAGCAGGAGCGAATGGAATTGACGCAATGCATCATAATGTACCGTTGATGTAATCTGTCACTCAGGTTAAAGTCAAGAATTTACGTTACAGGTTCATTCAAAGGAAAGAGTGAACTGATTACAACTTGCAATGGGAATATTTTGAATTTTGTGCTTATTGCGTTTATTCCTAATATTTTTATCAACTGATCAAGATTTTAATTATTTAGTAATACTAGAACAGCACAGACTCTCTCGTATTGTTAGTATTGGTAACTTCTTATAAAGTATCAATCTCTGCCCTGCGAACATTTCAGCCATCACATGCCAACTCGTACCCGGACGGAGCGCGAGACACTCGAATTCTTCGAACATATTTAAGTTGAAAATAGCTGTATGCTTTTCAATTCTCCGTATTATGCTCTATTCTTTCACAAACATTAAACAAAACAGTTACTCATCCTAGAAATCTAACACGGGCCCTAGTAATGGGAAGCCTAGGATAATCGTAAAATTATTCATTATGTTAAAATACATTCCTATTGTTGCCGGACTGTTACACAATACAACTCAAAATTACACGAAAACTTGCAAAAGTTGCAAAACTATTTCAGGAATCATAATCAATATTGAGAAATAGTTTACATTAAATACTGGCGATCTAGAACAGGTTCAAAAAATATTACTGTTGCAATTTTCGAAATTTCAGATATTCAAATGAAAATCGAACTTGCGTCAAATTGGTATTGTGGTGAAATTTCCTTCGCCATCGAAAGCTGCCATAGTAATAAACACTATTTTTAGCAATAACGACTTATATACATATTTAATTGTCAAATGTCATTTAAGTGGCATGTAATTATTTAATTGTTAATATTATTAAACAAATATTGCTGTACCGAACTTATTTAAATAATAAATTGGAATTTTCTATAAAAATTCTTATGCACTTATAATTTTAAATTGTGACGATTTTACTGAAAATTATATAAAAAGTACTTATGTTTTAAAATTTTATCCTACATATATTATAAGATCTAATTTTTCTAAAATCTAATCTAAATTACTTTAAAAACAAATTTTATTAATAAAGAATTCTTAGTAAGGTAGTTGTAGGAAGTATTTCAATAAACATTTACAATTTTAAATTTTAGATTTTATGAAAATGGGAACTGAAGCACTTTTATAATTACACTTTGCTCTATTCGTGTAAAATATTTAACATTAAATATTAATATTTTGAATACATTTTTGAGATATTGTCGAAATTGTCCCAGCGTTAATTCTAGAAACTATTCGAGGAACATCCTTTTTGGTGAAAGTTCTGTTTACGTCATGTGTAGTTCAGTAGAAACAAAAAAAATAGTTTCTAGGTATCCATCAGAAGAAATTTTCGAAATCAATCCACAGAAAGTTTTCCTGCCGAAAAATCGGTACTTTGCCCTGCAGAATTATGTATATTTCTTTCCTTGACGTAAATACGAGGAAGTTGAAAACAAGTAAAATATTGATTTTCATAGATTCCAAAGTTGCGTGGTTGGCTTGAATAAAACCAAACCGAAATTGAAATGTAATAAACGCCCAGCTGTGCATCCGTATAGGCGGTTCAACGTGACCTAAACATGTAACAAATTTTTCTCCCGAACCGCACAATACCATCACCTGCTCGACCCAACTCACATGCCCCCTGCCTCTTGCAGACGCGCTTCCCAGTGTTTGCGTGGGAAGTCGTTCTCTGGTGCGACGATGTCCGCCCCTCCCCTTGCCAATTCCCGGCGCATCGGGCATCGGTTCGCCGGCCACCCGCTCCCCCGCTCCCCGCGCTGCCTGATTTATGCAGCAATAACTGACAAAGTGGTCGGCGCGCCTCCCAACCTCCCCCCCGCGGGCCCCGGCGGCGACGAATATGCCCCAATCCAACCGGCACTCGGGCCCGTAAAAGAATAATTGAATGGGTAGAATCCCGGATTTACTGTGCATAAAATAGGGCGCGCTTTCAACGTTTATACTCTTACCAATATAGACCTCTGAAGTAAAATGCTTCTAAAAAGCCAGAAAAACTGCCAGTAAACCCAAACCGGCCTGGAGGTAAGGCAGACGCTTAAGAGGGGGCCAGGGTCAATGCGGAGGGGGCGGGTTGCAAGGGGAGGAGTGGGGGTGGGAGGGGAAGGAGGAGACACGAGTTAGTGACGATTGTGCCACGGGTTGGAGTATATCTGGTGCGGGATAGGGACAAGTGTCGCAGAATCATGTGGGATGTGGTGAAGCTACGTGCTGTGAGTTCACGTCTTACGAAATGTCGGCTAGTTTGCAGCATGAGTGATGCAGTGATTTACGAGATGTGACGGGGTATCGCAGGATTTTTCGAGAGATGCGGGAAGGTGCGGGATATTACAAGATATTTGAAAAAGTCTCGGAATATTGAGGTAAATCACGGTGTGTCAGGTGATGGTACGGAATGCTAAAGTGTAATATGGTGTAGTATAAGGCAATAAGGGTAATAAGTGATACAGAAAGAGAGTGCGGGATGGCAATACCATGTGCTGAACACTACAGCGTTGCGTGTTTGTTTACACAGCTTCATGAAACGTAATATGTTATAATAACACAGAGGTAAATTATCGTGGGCATGGCCCTTTGGCGTCGGAATGAGGGTGGGAGGGCGTCTTGCATCATGCGGTTTGATAGTAGGGCAAGCGCCCATCGTGGAAAGGTGGGGAGAGCAGAGAATTCTCCATCTGCCGAGGATGAAGCAAATGATGTTGAATGACACGGAGCGTTGAACTTTACGGAGCACCGTGTCATTACTAAAAAGACGACGGGTGGCTGGTCCCGCCGAGTGCTTGAGGACGTGCGGTGCATAGCTTTGTTTTTTGGGCGAAGCGAGTCTTGTCAGCGGGCGAAAAAGAGCGAGGCGAGGCGAGGCGGGGAGAGGTGAGGCGGGGCGGGGCGAGGTGGGGCGAGGTGGGGCGAAACACAGAGAGAGAGAGAGAGAGGGAGAGGGAGAGGGAGAGAGGGAGAAGGCCAAACAGGCGTAATGAAACTATAACCCGATGGGGAACGGCAAAGGACGGGACGAAGCAGCGGCACGAGCTGATGCGCTGCGTGGGAGTGCGCGGCGAGGCGAGATGCCCCAGTGTGGCGCCGGAGCCGAGGGGACAAAGCGGGGAGCGAGGGCAGGGCCGAGGGAAGGGCCGAGGGCAGGGAGGGTGTGTGGCCGTGAGAGACAGGCCATTAAGCTCAACTCGTGAAAATCGAAGCTTGGGAACGGGCGGTCCGTTGTTCGAGGCGCGCGGGTGGCTATTTCGAGACGCAGGGAGGCGGTGGTAAGGGCGCGGCGTGGCGCAGTGCGGAGGAGGCGCGAGGGAGGAGGGGGGAGAGCCAGGGAGGAACGTGATGAGGCGAGGGGAAGGGAGCAAGCGTTTTAGGAGGACGGACACATTCCGACGGGGCTGGCTCGAGACAGCAGCAAATTCAAATACTTCCTGAGCCCGGACCGTACTCTAGAAGTTAGGGCAATATATGGGCTGTTATGTATTGATTGATTAACAAGTTATTTCGTGATTTGCCTCAACTGCTACGATCATTATTACCGTAAATGTAGTGTATGTGTTATGACGAGAGGTGGTCTTACAACGCTGGATAGTGAGATCGGGGGCCGACCGAAACATCGGATCGCAGGATTGCCTGCTTCCCGACTGCAGTAGCTGCGCGGATCTACCGCTGTCATTTTATTGCCCTGATCTCCCGGTCGGAGGTCTTAGATGTCGGGTTTCGCCAGTTGCATGTAGACTCTCTAGGTAGCTGAGTCGAATTAAGTCGCTGTCTGGAGGAGACTTCTAACGCCCGGTTGCTTTGATATATATTTTTTTCCTTGTTTTTTCTCAGTACTAGGTGAATGGCTATGATGTAACGGTTCTGGACGGTACTGGACTGTTGTACCCAAGTTCGCGGGATCGAACCCGATCGAACCGAATCGATTTTTAAGGGCGAAAAAATCCTTCGTACGCCTTCCTTCGGAGGGGAAGTAAAGCCGGCTGTCCCTTGCTGGTAGATTTACTTGCATGTAAAAGATCCTCAAGCCTAAATGACGCCTCTGAGCTAAATTCAAATCGCCTGTTTCTCACCCAAGAAATACCTCCTTTCTCTGCTAATTGATGAAAGGAGCGTAGCGAAATTTGCGTGGTCAGGCGGAAGAGCGGGCCTCATGGCCCGAGTTTCGCCACGTAAAATAAGGCAAATTCAATTCAATTCAATCGCTGAGCAATACACTAACACACGGTCATAGACGCATGCATTCCACTACCACCTATGTCGGGAGACCAGTCGGGAGCTTAGAGCTTTTGCCAAGTGGGGTATGCCCCCTCAGAAATATTTCTAGGGGCTCTTACAGAGGGAGAGAAGTAAAATGACAAACAGAAATGTTTAGATATTCCTTTCTGTCTGCTTATTGCTAAGAAA
This sequence comes from Gryllus bimaculatus, assembly GCA_017312745.1. NCBI lineage: Eukaryota > Metazoa > Arthropoda > Insecta > Orthoptera > Gryllidae > Gryllus > Gryllus bimaculatus. The sequence continues at coordinate 4,192,881 of BOPP01000043.1, forward strand.
ACTATATAATGACATTCGACAATGGGTTTATGCCAATAACTTTTATTTTATTTTCACAAAAAATAAGGGATTAAAAAAATAATGTGCTGTAAAGTATCCTTGATAAACTATATTGTAGCCAAGGTCACTAAAGTTGACCCACTATAATAGTCCTGGTTTGTTGGATCACGGGTTCGACTCTCGCTTGAGGCTGGGATGTATATGCTTTCCCGGTAAATAATGTGAAGCAGGGATAAGATCAGGTCATGTCTTACAGGCTGCAGCCTCTGTGAGAATGGAAAGATGTAGAGACGTAAGAACAAGAAAACATAATACTCTCTTAAACGAATGAGAAGCTCGTCACGATGGACGGAGATTGGTGAAAGAAATTACACGTGTTGATTTCAAAAACGAAATCAAATTAGCAATGACAGTGCTTAGCATCGACATTCACGGGCCGTGAATGCTAGCCAAATGAAACAATGCGAGTAATAAATATAATAATAATATTGAAAAGATTGTTCTAAAGCAACAGCACAAACTTTCTCGTATTATTTTGACAGTTACAATAAACAATCAGGGACTAACATGTACATACCCAAAAAATTCGCATATGAACAACAAATGCAGAAATACACATTTAAACAGACCGCCAATCTTGGCGAACCAGTTGTAGCATAAGCCCTTAGAAATCTGACTTCAGGGAGACGCTTTTCAGGATTCCCGCCACACGCGACATTCTTATTACAGCTTTCGGGTAAGCTGTATTTGTCCCTCCATCACTTACAGTCACACCTCTTCCGATCCGCAATTTGAGGCAAGTGAGGGATCATTCGACGCGATTTAACGTGCTGGAGACAATCTATCCTTGTTTCTTCTCCAAATTTTATTAAAAATGTTAACATTAATAAATTCGACAATCCCTTTATAAAAATGGTTTTAACGCGCCGGAGATGGCCCACTAGGATTGTATAATTTTATTTACTCCAAATACGTCATGTGCATACGCATTCACACAACCCCCACTTGCGCCTGCATCCCCACACCCCACAAAACCACTTGAGGGCGGAGAGACCCCGCGAACGGCGAGGGCGTGGAGAGGGGCGTGGAGAGGGGCGTGGCGTGGTCCGGCGCGTCACAGCTTGTTAGCCGCACGCGCGCCTCAATACTCCGTCCGGGGACCCACGAGGACCCTCGGCGCACAGTGGGGAACTGTCACTATCTGCAGACACCACGCGCTGGGTTTACGTATGCGTTTCTGCTGCTGTCCGGCCGCGCCACCGCCTTAACTGCGTCAGGGCACCAACTGATGCCACTGCGGTGCCTCTTAACGGTACATTCTTAAGGTTTGAGTCTGACAGTGACAGGATTTTCGACAGTAGCAATATACCTAGGTCGAATTCAGATGCTGTTTGGAGAGGTATTTTAGCGATTGGTGGGAGATACCTGTTTGAGGAAAAGCCCGCTAAATGACGAGTAGGTCGGCGCAGGTTCTCCCCATTGAGCACAGGAAGACCACCTCCACCACCAGTGGTAAAACGTGCACTACACTTACGGGCTAATGGACTAATCGCTATAGAAATTGACGTTTCCAGAAATGCGAAACAATCAACCAATTGACCGTGTTGGGTAGTGTAGACCAAAAAGGCAGCCGGCCTCCCGAAAGGCACAGATCTCACTGGCGCATCGAGCATGCACGATTCCTTCGTGTGTCTGTGCCTGCTGCGATAGCTCAACGGCAACGTCGTTCTTCCCTGAGCGTCGGTGAGCGCGTTCGTTCGATTTCAACCTCTGCCTGCACGAGGCATCTCCCGATTGGCCGCTCTCAGCGTTTTCACCTAAAAGTACCAGGTCGAACTAGTACCGACGGGCAAAAGTAGTTTATAGCATCAACTGCAAGGCAGTGCCTTGGACCGGGACGACCTAGGGTTCGAGTCCTGGCGATGGCAAAATTATCGACTTTAGCTTTTCAGCTAGGACGAATTCTATCGTCTGGCTGCAGTTTGCCGTCATTTTCCGATCAACACCAGCCGAGTGCCAGAGCAGCCCCCTAACAAACGGGTCACGGATCACGCGCGATCTTCCCTCTCCTTTTCTCACAGCTTACTTACACCCACTCACATGCACTGCATTACCTCACTTGTCGCGAAATATGTCGGGAGCTTAGAGCTTCTCCAGAATGGGGCTGGTGGTTGATGAGAGATACTTGTCTGATAGGATATATCAGGTTAGGGAAACTCTCCTCATACCGACGTAGTTGGGCGCCCTTGAATGAAGCCAGCCAGCGCGGAATAACGCTGTCACATCAAGTAATGTGCATGTGCGAACACGTACTGGACAAATGGCCTGAGCAGTTGACGCACCCGGTGTCGCTAACGAATTAGCCGAAGCAGACACCGAACAGGCCAACGGCAGCCCCTGAAATTTCTCTCCTCATACTTCTCTCCTCGCTCCGTAGGCATGTACGTGTCGTTGTTGGTGCAGTCCTGGTTGGGGGAAACACTTGAAGGGAAATCCTACAAGCTACAGGGTATGTCAACGTCACATCTCACGTCACTTCGAAACAGGAGCCCTTCTGTAGCCTCGTTTTCAGCCATTTCGTTAATAAAACATACTATGAGACGAAAGTGACGGACTATAGGAGTCCGCTCGTTAAAAGAGAAAACACAATGGTGAATTGGAGCAACTCAACTTCTGCTGATGTTCTATACCACTTGGGTTAGCGCATGTATTTAAAAGTCGGCAGCTCAAGGTTCGCGAGTCGATCCCTGACCGAGGCGGTATTTTGACAGCTGCGAAGTACGCGGGTCAAGTCTACAGATGATTCTATGAGAAAACTAGGTCGGTTTCTTTGGGTGCAATTTCTGTTTTTTTCATACCTATTGTGGATGGAGCTCAAGGTTTCAACACGGACTAAATGCGAGCCTTTTTCATTATCCAAGGCATTTAGGCTTTTATCCTAATCGCGAATATCGAATATATAATGAATTAGTTTACATTTGTATTTTATGATTGTTTTAAAAAAGACAATATGTTCGTAACAAATACAGCTTCCGAGTCAATGACCCTCGATCAGGTTTTTGTCCTGTTTCCCAGATACATTGAGCAAATGCTGAGATGACATCTTCTTTTGCTTCTGGCTTCACTATGCGCACGTATTGTTGAACTCTCCTTTTGCTTGTAGTGGTAGGAGTACAGGTAAAGGCGAGTTACTATGCAAAAAATCGAATCTGCAGTTCGCTTACCGTCGAAATAAGTTTTCTATAACTCAGGAACAAAAATGTCTAGTTTATTAAATGTCGCTAATCTCGCACTTTTTTAATTTTTTCTTCTTCTTTCTTTCTCTCTTTCTTTCTTTATCTTTAACTTTTACTCATCTTTCAAATATATATAGTTAAAATTATGGGAATGGATTCTGGAACTCAAGAAAACGTGCGCTGATTATCACCGCCCCCATACGTCACATAGTTTTAACTATATTTAACGAAATAAATTTAAATCTAAATCGCATATGACCTATTATATATTACCTAGCAAGACTCCTACAGTACTAGTATGTTTGTCAGACTCTATGGCTCTATGATGTTTGTTTCTCGAAAGAAAGCTGGTTTAAACACGTTTCTTCTTGTGATGTGGAAGTGCATGCTGATTGTAATTGGAAGTTCTCTCCGATGTTCTTTGAAAAATCAAGAACTTCTTAATTCTTCTAAAAATAGTGTATATGGTTCTTTAATGCAGATCAGGCTACTAAATTATTATTCCCGTCCAAAGAATGCCAAATAAAAAAGGTTTGTTTCCCTACATGTTCACCTAGTGTAATTTTTACTCATTAGTAAAAATCAGTCCTATTAGATGATTATTTCTGAGTACTACGTAATTATTTTTATTTTAGTATAAAAAGATCGCTAAGGAGCCAACTTATGGCGAAATGCTACAACCACATTCTGCGATACGTTCTTCATTACGAGTCATCACGAGTTATACGCGAGACCCTTGCCTTTTTTAGTCACATGAAAGTTGACCACTTTTGATGAATAGATGATGATGGTAATATGATTAGATTGTAGATGAGAGAGAAGGAATGTAAGACTGGAGGGAGGTACTGCACTACTGTTAAAAAATCAGGCCATTTTCATCTTGTCTATATTTTTAATTGACTAATTAAATATAAGGAAATTTGAAGAATAGTCTTCCGCCAATAAAAGTAAAGTTAGTTTCAGTTCATTTAAATTCCTTCTAGAGGAAAATTATTGCATATTTTGTTTTGATTATGTTTTTGAAAAGTAGATGTAGTGATTATTGTTAATATAATTTGATACAAATGCATGCAGATTTCTGGTTTTTCACGTTTCCTGCTTCTCGTACATACGAGCCTGGTAAATTCCATTAAGGACAAAGACCTCTTGTTTTGGAAGATAATTATATTGGTCTTTATTGATCAAACAGGCCGGGCGCTTGACAAGAACGAACGGGAAGAAACTACAAAAATGGGTTTGCCCGCCTAGATGGCAGATAGTTCCCACTGTGCGGGTGGGCCAGCGGTCGAGGGAAGCGGCGGCGGCGGCGGCCGCTGTCCAGTCTCAACGCGCGCCTCGGCCCGCAGAAGCGCCGCCGGCCCTCCGGAAACCCCCGAGCTTAGCGCCCGGTCGCC
>BOPP01000043.1:4202831-4241210 GCA_017312745.1 Gryllus bimaculatus
ACGCACTGCACTGCTACACCCTGCCCCGCTACGTCTCGCCCCACTTCACCCCGCTCCGCTACAAACCGCTAAGCACTTCTCCGCTGCGCACCACTGCACTGCCTGCGCCCCGCCCCGTTACGCCCCGCAGCGGTAGTCCCCGCTCCACGCCACACCGCGCCGCGCGCTCTTCCATCCCGTGCGCTGCCGTGCGCGCTCCGCCCCGGATTACGCAGCCGCCCGCGGGCCCTGCAGAGCGCTCTCCTGCGGCCTCTTAGCTCGAAGAGGGATTGGGGTTATGACTCACTGATACGCGCCCCGGGGCTCTGCGTGGTGCTGCTGCCAGGCCGCCAGCGCATGATCGCTTACCTGCGGGAATTTTTAATTGGGACGCTACCCTCTGCCTTTTTCCCTTTTTCTTTCTTTTTTAATTCTCTCTTTACGTTCGCCCAACCTTTTTTCTTCTTTCCATTACCGCATAAATACACGGGTCTTTCCGTGTTAAGCTTAAGTATCCTCTAAGCTGAGTTCGCTTTCGACTCTTAGTTCGGAAGGGGAATCATGAGATTAATGAAATTTGCCGACCACTTTGTCAGTTCAGTTTTGTCTACGGAGGCGAGTCAAAGTCTCAAACTTTAATAAAAAAAATATTATTTTTTTTTAATACAAGAGAGTTTGTGGTTAGCTTTCGTGTTATTCTAGAGTATTTTGTTTTCCTTATAGAGGTATTTCGTTCCCCTCGGCAGGGCCTAACCGGGTGTAACCTAGCTTAATTTCAAATTTGAATACTTGTGGGCTTCTCAGAATGATGCCTTATTGACAGGACTTTTTTTACATTGTGAAACCGTCCTTCTCATACTTCGCCTTTCATATTGCGTTTTAAAATGATTATGTTCCTACTTGTTATCTAAATACCACCACATCGATACAGAATAATGTAGTTAAACGACCCGTTGAACTTCAAATTTGCAGCGAATCTTTTTCAAATACATAAGAATAGATACGTTAACGTTCCGGCAACGCTAACTAGTATCTTTGATCAATTCGTTTTGAGAACAAAGATATTCTCATGAAGAGTGTAAATCTATAAAGATTAGTGTCAACAGACATTTTTTCAAGAAATGTCGACACGATGTACAGTTTCCGAATGTTTTCTTCAATAAAATTCTCAAATTAGTCGATAAAATGAAATGTAATAATACAACAGCCTAAATGGTTTCTGGATCTTCTTTTTAGACTTTTGTAGCTGCCGTAATACGGTGCATCCCATAACTCAAATAGTATTTAATTCTTCATTTGGCACCGCAGTAATTTTGGAAATTTTCAAAATAGCGCGACCTTTTAGGATGTATATCCAGTGCACTTCTTAACGGAAAACATCCGTTTCCTTTTGCTGACTGTATTGTTGGCAACTCCCCCCCCCCCGCTATTCACAGTCGGGCATATCCACGTAACGCTGGCCCACCGGGATTGTCTACGTATTGTCGGAATAATATTTCTGAGTACTTGACAGTTGGGGTGGGGTAGTGCGATTTTGTCAATTACTCGGGCCGCAGACACATTATCGTATTGTTATCTTGCATCGGATCATGTTTGAGGCCTACACGCCAACGCCCGGGGCGATTCTTTTATAATTTTTCTCTTAAACTTTTCCTGGCTAAAGAGTTTGCTCCATTTATTATTTTTAACTTAAATTTGAATGACTGGCAAATCCATGCTATGGAATACTCGTAACATTGCCATGTTCGTAGTGTTTCTGCCGCATGCAGAGTACTTTTATAATAATATAATTTATATAATCAATTGCGACACACGCGAGTGATTTGTCCGCATCTAAAAAAACATAATTCATCCACAGAGCTAAGAGAAGGAGCGACCGCACTTTTAAATTCCTTGTCGGTAAACGTACTCGGAACAACACTGCTTCTGATTCGCACTGCACATTTTTCTTTTTCCCTTTTCATTTCTGCCGCCTCCCACAGTTTATTAAATTTGCCATATATTTAAAATGTAACTCCTAAATACGTATTGGCTAGCCTAGGACATACAGTGGTATCGAATCCTGTTGATAGTTCATGTAGGTTGTTAGCTGGGTGATGCCGTTCATCGGTTAATCGTTCTTTCTTGAATGTATTCGGAACCGAGCAGGGCAAATTTCTGATTCTGACTCTAATGCCTGCTCGGTGTCAGTGACATCGCATTCACAAAGGTAATTCACAAACTTGAGCAAGCTTAATTTCCAGCATGCCATTTTTATCATATATACCGCTTTCAATCCATCGTGCGTTATCTCCTGCCCGTTTTTCCCATGTAGCTACATTGTACCTAATAAGGAGTTAGCTTACCTGATAAGGCAATGCCTATAGTTGGTACTAGGTTATTGCTTATCATTCTAGATATTACATATATTTTATGGTGTATGGAATTAAATACGATGCTTACAGGGAAACGAAAATTGCAATTCATGAAATAGGCCAGAAATACTTTGCTGATGTCTTGATACAAATATCAAAAGAAGAAAAGCATTCTCTTGTAAGGAAATATTTCGAGGGTTTCTACATCGAATTTGCTGAATTTTGTAATGTTCTAATGAATGGCATATAAGTCTTAATTTTTTCCTGCAAAGAAATTATGCGAAGGAACGGAATGTATTCTTGTTAGTTGTGTGCAAAATAATTTGGTTTGAGTACATTATGCATGATTTCGAAGGCAATGACTGTTTGCTCATGGATTTCTTTCTTTCTTTACAGGTAAAATGCAGTCCTTATAGCACGCTGATGGATATAAGCGAAAAGAATTACTAACAAATGGCAAGCAGACTTAACGTATGTAACTGAACTATAATATATATATATATATATATATATATATATATATATATATATATAATTATATCTAGTATCTTCTAAGTAGCCTCTTAGAGAAATGCATTCTACGAAATTGGCTTACAAATCGGAACAATCGATTTTTTATAAAGCTTATATGTCAACATTATTTTATACTTGTATTTTCGGTTATATTTAAAATATTCTTCATTAATTCCGTAATCATGACAAACCTTCCAAAGACGTTAGTACATTGTATACCTTTTACGAAGATAATAAAGAAAGTTGTTGTTTCATTAAAATTCATGTTTTTTGAGTTTATTTTGAATACATACATTTTTTACGAAAACAGGTATATTATTGTTGTAAGGCAGTACTTTTATATCTGGAAAGGCATCTCAAGAATACCTACATTCGTCATTTTATTAAACTGATTTAATTATATTACACGTTATTATAGTATAGAATATCATGCAATTATCACTGTAATTTTCCATTACTCTACATCATTGTTGTGCATGTTCTACAAACTCTTACTGAAAGTAGGGTAGTAAATATTTTTTCCTTATTAGTAGTTGGATTATATTTCTGTCACGGCCACAGCCTCCACTTCAGTCTCCGCCTCAGCCTCCGCCTCAGCCTCCGCCACAGGCTTCGGCACAGCCTCTGCTAAAACCTCCGGCACAGTCTCCGACGTAGCCTCCGCCACAGACGAAAAACAGGCACCGCCACAGCCTCCGTCCAGCCTTCCCCCAGCCACCGGCGTAGCCTCCCCCACAGCCTCCACCACAGCATGCGCCACAGCCCTGTCACTGTTTCTACAGTCGCTCCAGTTCAAACATCATCGTGAAGCAGGCTAGTGCGGCCGGTTGTCGCACGCACTGGCCTGTCCGTCAGGCTCTCCACCCCTCCACCTCTCTCCCTGAAGCGCCCACCCGACGCAGCGATTTATTGCAGCCATCCATCCACCGACCCCGCCCACCCCCGCAGTCCCGCCCGCGGTCGCGCTCGGCCTGCCTTAAATGCATTCTTCTTGAGAGGGCACGCGCTGCGCCCAGATATAACGCGAGTAGTCGCCAAGTACTTTGTGTGGCAGGATCAATATAAAATTAAAATCCTATCAGCGAGGCGGCATGTATAATGCATCTCTGCACGGCAATCACTTCATCAAATATCCGCGCGTGGACTGGCCGTTTCATGCGAGGCTCGCTTGCGTTTTCCGTCCGCCTGCTCCGCCCCTCCACACTTCCGCTGTCCCTCGGGCGAGTTTCCTCTGCCACGCGTTAAATATGTAAAACGCTGTATTTGTCAGAATATTCCTCGGAGATGGCGCACGAGCCGTGCTTTACACTTTCCGACGGGCCTGAGGTGATGGCGGTGTTTTGTACACAGATACTTTCAGGAAGAGGCGAGGATGAGAAGGGGCGAGGATATGAAGGGGTGAGAGCGTTGTGAAGGGGCGAGGTTGTCAGGGCCGGGGTTACGATTGGGAGAGATTGTGATGGAATTGGTGGGAAACAGTAACCAGTAGTGACAAAGGCAGAGCAGCTGAGGATGGTAAATGAAGTGTACGGGTGAAGGTGCGAAATGGACGCAGGGGGTGTGGAGAATGAAGGCGACAGTGGTGTCGCACAGCGCAATGCGGGTGCCAAGAGCAATCAGCATCTAGTGCTTTCCCCTTCCACAACTTTCGCCCAGTGTTTGCTACGTGTTATGATTGGGACAGGTAGCAGATGTCGTTTTGAATCACACTAAAAGATATTCTTACAGACGGGATAGCCCACAACGCCGCAGCAACTGCGTTTCCTCTCCTGACGCCAGGAATCTCGGCCGATCGATGACAAAATTTGGTAGCGCAAATAAAAAACAGCATGTTTCAGTAATTTTGAACAACAGTAAATAATCATAAACTCTGCCAATTTTTTTAATTGCTATGACACTATCAGGAAACTTCGAAATCCTTTTCTTGCGTTGTATAAGGGAATTATGGACATTAGTTACATTATTAAGAAGATGAAAATAATCACTCGACCTTACAAACACACTTTACAAAGATATTTTTGGGTCAACATGACAAACAATGTAAATAGCTTGATACATTACTTTTATTTTCAACCTACACTTTTAATAAAAGTCGTAACACTTTATCTGATGATTTTATTATAATGTTAAAAGTCTCACTTCGACTGTACGTAAAGATGAACTGTAATTAATACTCTACCGGATGCCCTTCTCAAACTAGTGGTGCTCAATCATCAAGTACTTTTTTGCCCGTGGTTTCACACAAAACTATGCGGAAAGAATTCAAATGTTCGAAAAATTGTACATGACCTTACTTCAAAATTTATCGTTTTTGATAGATTTCATTAGGAATACTACGTCTTTAATATTTTAGTTGAAGGAAGACTCCGAAAAAAGGTTTGAACTTTTGCTATTCTAAAAATCATTCTAAAAATCATAGTTTTCAACGAACATGTGGCAAGCCCCATTCTCGTAAACGTTCTCTGTACTATCCAACAACACAATTTAATCAAGAACAACAGAGCCTAATTTTGAAAATTTGGAAAACCTCCCTAAAATGCCTATAGTTATTTGTGACGTTTCTCCTATGTTCCTACCGCGCCACCGACTGTGTTCAAACTCCATCCGTCACTGCTTGCCACACAGCTGAAGTTATGAGATACCAAGGCCCCAAGGAAGAGGTGGTTGCCTTTAAATATTTGTTATTTACGCATTGCGTTATGAAACAGCAACTTTTTTTATTTTCTTGATATGTAAAGAACTGTTGTGCTGAGTCTCCGATTACACTATTCTACGCTACAGTAATATCCGCGCAGATATTTTGTTAAAATATTTACTTTGTAGAAGTGTTATAACGAGAATTTTTTGTTGTTGTTTTTCTGAGCTGTGTGCGGGCTACTTTTGAAGAAATAAGTTTGTGGTTTTGTAGTTGCATTTTTGCTGGCCTTAAGGTCTGAAGGATTTTGCGTTCAAAGGATTTTGCGTATTTCGTATTTTAATATTCTTAATTTTCCATTTTTTGATTTGTAATCGTGACAATCTTTATATGCATTTTTATATTCATAAATGTAGATTTATAAATTGAGCATCATTATTTTTTACGATGTTATGAGCAGTCACTTGCATCAATTTTAATATATATTTTATTATTTTCCAAAGTATGTTACAGCATTCTTGTTGATGAGAATAATTAGTTCCTGAAACGTCGTGTGAATATACCCAACACTACGCTTTAAATGCAAAACAATGCAAATAATTCCTACTTAAAGATATATTCATTTCTCAATACATCTCAATTTTAACGCTCACGCAAATATTTAGGTATAAAAAATTAATTTTCATTTTTATACATTCACATGAATAATTTCTAGTTTTCTTCTTGCCAAAAATTCAAATGTAGTAGAAGTTAATAATATACATTTTATTACATGATCCCGTAAATAAGAGTATATTTAGTATTTGCCGGATATGAGAAGTCGGTTAATAATAGATTTGTTTTAATTTACATTCAACCTAACACAGCACTGTGATTACCATTAATATTACTGTCTTGCTCTCCAACACAATGAGCAACAAATATTCGAACAACAATTTGAAGTTCCTTTGAGATTAAAGATCGTCTGAAACATTATTTGAATTAAGAAAGTATAGAATTTACTGGTAGAGAACGACTTAGTCTCACGATATACATTTGGAGGGAAAATGGAAACAACGAAAACCTGTCTCAGAGAAGCCAGTGTCAAAAATATCCGATTTCAGTTGCTCCATATATTAAACATGCTCGCACACGTGCACACACTCTTAATAAATGTGCTCCTCTCTTTGTCAAATCTGGAACTGATTATAGAGGACAAATCTTTGCCTTTCAGATATCAGTGTAATTCCCATTCGTGAAAGTAGTTTCATACTTAATGTGCGGATGACGAATCCTGGCTTGATTTTTGTTTATCAATACCGCCCCATGATTATATTTGATTGATAAATTAGAAAAACATGTGAAGTTCATCTTTACATAATCCTGTACACCTTTGCGTGTCAGCTCTCTGTATCGCGTCAGCTCTTTGAGCTAATCGACCTTTTCGAACAGTAAGTAGACGCTAAATGTCGATTCAGGCACGTTATCTTTTTTCCGTCTGCCTAATGGGCTGGCACTTCGGATAATTGCACGTTTAATGGAAATCTTGTTAATAGCCAAAAGAGCTAATGGCTGGTAAATTGAATAATGGTTTCGTTTACATGATGAATGACAAAATGATTCGCATTTCTGATGAAAAATGCCGCCATTATCTTAGCTCGTTTAGTCAAAACTTCTGAAAGGGTTTTTAAATATATTTTGAAGTCACTAAAGATAAACTGTCGCATTCAATACATTTGTGAATTAAAAAAAAGATTAATTAAAAAATCGTGAAATTATATGAATATTTATTTTCGTTCTCTTTTTATCACCACTATGCATGTCTTGAATTTATAATTGTTATATTTCTGTTATATATTTATACAAAAAGCTCATTGTGCATCTCCCTTTGACAACGTTCTTCCCGCTGTTGATCGTTCGTCAAAGTTGCAGTAGTATTCAAATATCTTCACTGTTAAAACTCGCGTATAGCAATAGTGAACATAGACATATATTATGCTTACTAAAATAGCTGTGCTTACTTTTTATTATTGTGTTTTCTTGTGCCATGCTCATACATCGCACTGGGCAGTAATTATTACGGTACTCCTTCAAGATCTACTTGTTTCGTAGTGAATTGAAATATCAGCTTAAAATGCCTATTTATAACAAATGTTCATTGGTATTTATGAGGTTTTTTTCTGTATATTTTTCAATTTATATTTCTTCATTGTTCACCAAAATTACCTAACTTTTTTAAAAGTTTTGTTATCAAATTTATTTATTTATTTTAAAAAATTAAAATTTTAAAATATCACAAATAAAAATAATTTCACCGAAATATTTAATTGTAACGTTACCTGTAGGTACTGTGAGTTCTGTTGAAATATTTCTTGTGACAGAAGGGACATCTGAATAATTTGTTACACAACCGAGTTATACTCATTTCGCCAATTTTTATTGAACGATGCAAGTAGTCGTCAACACAAACAAGACTGGTATTCTAAAAGAAACAAAAGAAGTGGGTTTCGAAACTACAAATTATCTCACCTTTCGTGATAATACGGCGATTTTCACGCGCAGTTGTTGGGTTGTGTCTGTCTTTAACATTCAGATGACAACAAATAATAAGAATGCACTTCCAACTTTGCGTTTCGGCCGTGTTCGCAGGAGTTGGTTAACAGAAGAGAGGGACTTCACTTAAAGAGGACCACAATGGATGTCTGCAAGACGAGACGTTGAACTTTTTTGTTTAAAGCGAATGTTTTACACGCGAGATCCACTCCGCTCTGCATCAAATCGCGGGGATGCTTTTCTTTTGTAACGCAACCGAAGTACTTTTTGAGAAAGGAATCGCGGCTTTACTTTGACAAGTGGTTCCTATTTTTGTGATGCAAATCTCCGCCTAAAGAAATATAATCTGGGTACTTGTAGCGCGATGAATTCACGGAATAGAATTTGTTCAGTTGTAGAGAATTTTTGTTTGTTCCAAAAATGAGTCTAGATAATGCAGGAAAAATTAGGGCTCAAAATTGTTTCGAACAAGTATTCGGCATCAACCAATTTGTGATGAAATAATCCAAGATAGTTTTGTATCAGAGTTTAAGAATTCATATGATTTATATCAAAGCTACGTCCTCTGAATGTCAATCCACTGTGTTGCAAAACGTATTATAAACTTCGTTCACGATTTCTCTCAGCTTGTCGGGGAGAATGAGTTATACAATAATTGTAATTTTTAAAGTATTAAAAATCCACTACATAATCTGCATTCTATTTGCAATAATTGTCCTTCAATTTTATTTTATTTCAGAAAGAACCGGAAATTACATTTTAATCTCCGTGGTACATACATTATATTGTTTTCTACCTAATTTTAATTATTTATATTTACTTATTTACTAATTAACTAGCTGTTAACGTGACTGGGTTGTCATTTCACATTTCCCTCCCATTATTCCCTTTCATAATTCCCTCTCATAATTCCGTCCGTAAGAGAGTATATAGCAAGTTTTTCCCTGGTTACCTCGATCCTCTCGATCTCGGTACGTTCTGCAGGGAATATCGAGTTTCGTATCAAAGGCAATAACAAGCAACAAAGTATCAATAAAAAATAAAACGATTTGAATTTTTGAAATCGTAAAGATTGCGTGCTGCCCCTACCGTACAGTTTGCACACGTACAACATGTTTTACAGAAAATGTGGAGAATGAGTAAATTTGCGTCGTCTGGAGATATCCGCTGCACATCCTGAAAACATTCCTTCTGCTTATGGGTTCCGCCAGTTAAAGGAAGACCGAGTCAACTCCTCGCAGGCTGCGCTGAACGCCCCCGCCCCGGGCGACATCCCACCCTTCCCACGTACACCCCCCTTCTCCCTTCACACTCCCCCTTCATCTCTTCCTCTTCAAACTTGCGCTAACCTGCGAGATAGAGGAACGCGAAGGTGGAGCGCGGGGTTTGAACTGGAGACCTTTCATCTCGGCCTCTCGAACTCTCCACCTGGCGCCATCAAAGAAGGCGCTCGAGGGAAAACATCGGCAAGTATCGCCCACCAAGCCGCCCAAAGTGATTTCCCTTCCACGCGCCCCTTTCTCTAAACGTCTCCTTCTGTTACTCCTCGACACTAGCTGTAGAGCTAAATCGAATTCAGCGTCCGATTCGAGGGGAATTCGAGCGGCCGGTTGCTCTGGTAGATAGTTTTCCGTTGCTTTTCCGATCAACTACAAGCGAATGCTGGAGAAGTACACAACAAACGGGCCAAGTACCGCACGCGAACTTTCCTTCCTCTACAGTGCCCTATCTGCATCCTATCCACGCACACGTGCATGCCCTACACATATACCGGGGCACCGATCGGGGGCTTAAAACGTGTTCCGGCTGGGACAGTGCCCCGGTGGTGGGAGATACCTGGTTAGGAAAATCCCCACCGGCCAAAGAGGTCGGCGCTGGTTCTCACCATCCAGTGGTTGAGGATTACCGTCACCACCAGAGAAAAAATCATGCACTTCTCGTACGGGACTAATGACCTTCCTGTCCTTAGAATCACCGGGCAATCAATGAAATGTTTATCCGATAGGCCAGTCGTGAAATTACATTGACAAGTAATATCGAATGTGCACCCTTTCCCCTTCTTATTAACATTTGAATGTTTGCATTCGTTGTAAATTACTTCTTCAATTACAAATTTAGGGTTACTTTGACTCTCTCTCTCTCTCTCTCTCTCTCTCTCTGCCTCTCTCTCCCTCACTCTCTGTCTCCTCCTGACAATATTTTTCTTTCGTCCGCATAGCACTTTAATTTTCTCTCACTTTCACTTTCTTCATTACATTAAACCCTCTCTCCTATTTTCCACTTCCTTCTTCTCCTTCCTTTCATTTCCCTTGACGCTTTCTCTCCGTCACTACCCCATTCCCGCGCAGACCGGAACGCGCTCTGTCACGCCGTTGAAAGACGGAAGTTTGCAGATGTCAAACTTGTTTCCCAATACATTCCGGATTCAAACTAGTACTACCACTGAGCCGAGAAAAAATTGGTCGTCCCCTTCGCGCGGTCTCCCGTAAGAAGACGAAGTGGAAGACCTGAGCTTGGAAACGTCTTCCGCCCTCCCCTCTCTTGTCCGCCCTTCTTCCCTGCATTCCCCCGACTCACCTTTCCTTTATCGCCATTCTTCCCCCTGTCATCCTCTTTTCTTCTCTCTTTCTCGCTCGTTCTTTTTCTCCATCCTATCCTCTCACACTTCTTTCCTCACACACTAACTTGCACATACATCAACACACGGACACGTTGACACACGGAGACGTTGACACACGGAGACGTTGACACACGGAGACGTTGACACACGGAGACGTTGACACACGGAGACGTCGACACACGGACACGTCGACACACGGACACGTCGACACACGGACACGTCGACACACGGACACGTCGACACACGGACACGTTGACACACGGACACATTGACACGGACATGACGACACACGGACACGTCGGCACACCCAAACGTTGACATGGCTACACATCGACATGCCCACATGCCAGCATGCCGCCCAAACGCCAACATGCCACCCGCAAGCTCGCTTGCCCGTCTCCTACGTTCTCCTCCCGCAGCGACGTCGGCCCACCTACCCACATAAACCCACCCTTCCACACATGCGCCTCTCGTGTGCAAACAGTCAAACACGCAAACGTTGGCAAATACGCGAGCGCTGACGCGCAGACGCGTAGTCGCAGAAATGACACTTGTATCGTCGGCGATGGCGATGTAGCCACTGAGCGATCGCCGAGAAGCACAGAAGTGACGCGAAACAGCGTACGAGACATTGACGCGGTTAGGGCGCGAGTCACTACGTGGGTCTATGTCCGTGGCTACACTTGTATTTTGTTTTTTTGTTTTTTTCATTTTCTGATCTGTTTTCCTGATTCTTCGAGCGAGTGCTGGGATTGCTCATTGTTTTGCTTGTGGACATCTTTGTAACTTCACTGTGTGAGTACGTCTGTTAGAGTTCTATTGGTAATGTATTTTTTAAATTCTTTCTTCGTGTTCTCATGGCAAGACGTCCACCATGATTCCGTCACGAGGGGTACGAAGCATTTTAACTGTTTTAGACGTGAAATAAATAAATAAAATACTCGTACGTACGAGATCCCTAATGATTCGCGCTACGCTCCATAAGTTCCTTAATGATTCCCATTAAGATAACTCTAAGGAATCTAGGTGGTTCGAGAAGAAGCGCAAATCCATTGACATTACCGTGCCTACCACCTGGACCGTGCACAGCGGTCGGTTATGTACCTGTCGGGGGTGGTGGGTGCTTGGAGACCACTGTCCATAAGGCGCCGGGAAGCTGGCGAGTACGCGAGCGGATCAACGCCAGCCTGCAACTGGGAGTGCTCTTTTGCTGCCGACGCAGCAGGCTTCCCAGCGAATGCCCGCGAAAAGAAATAGAATAGTCTCACAGCAACCCGTTAATGATCATCATGGACTGCAAGAAAGTAATTACTGTGTAAAAGGGATATGAAAATAGATTTCGTAAGTACATAAAGTGTTCACATGTACTATATTACGTTGCTCAGATACGTATTAGAAACGTATTTCAATAGATTTCAGAAAGTGAGAAACAAAATAAACTGGCTATTAATGTGAAAAATATTAAGGGGCATTTCACAACCTGACTGGTCTCGATGGTTCTTTTTTAAATATAAGCGCAAACATTTTTACCAGAATGAATCGTGATTGACAGTTTCAATAAAAATACCTTAGCTTTTACATGTGCAACATATTACATATAACACTTATTTTTTTACTAGAATTATTATTTTTACATTTTCTTTTACGTGATATAAAGTTTTGTAATATTGTAAACAGAACGAACGAGATTTTTTTCAAAAACGGCTCCAAATGTTTTCTTTAAACATTGTCAATTTGATTAAAATTTCTGAGTTTTGAAAAAATACACAGACCTTTGTATTTTCATATTCGTAATTAGCATAGTAGGTAGTTACTTCTACCATGAAGCGAATATTTACATTAGAAGAGCATTTTCTGATATGATACATTACATAGAGAAAATAATGTAATTCTGGAACGAAAAGTGGTTTTTTCGACAGAAAAGCTCGCTTTATGAGTTCCTGATACCTAAATAGGGGATAATTATTTCTCCCATATGTAGAACAATACTTTCTGTAATTCTTGTTAAGTCCGATTCCACATTTCGTAGTCGTTTAGACCAAGAAAATGATTGATGGCTATACTCTCTATCTTTCCGTCCGTGAACAACACTAGCATCTAAACTGTGAATAATATTGTGTCCAAAACTGATATTCTTCGATAGATCTGGTCGAACTCGAGAACCTGCGAGTCTGAAATGGATATTTTAATTCGGGAAATACTTTTCACGCATCCTCAGTGATCACTGATTTTTGAAACTTTTCTTAAAATTGGCTTCAAATTTTTTTAAATTACTTTCTCGGAGAGAGAAACTTGGTGTTTAAAAATGGTCGACAGCGCTTTTTCATTGAACTCTAAATATTCGAAAATTGTAAAAGCTTGCAAAAATTTTGCGAGTTCAAATAGTATTATTGCATAACCGTTTCACACAATGCGAAAAAGTATGTGATGAGGAAGCATTACGAGTTCAGATTTGAAATCCCACACACTAAATTTCGATTCATCATACAAGTAAAAATGTACTATTTTTTAAACAGATTTCTTCATGTAAGTCACAATGTTATTTGGGATGTCCGTTTCTGTGCACAGACGATTTGTATAGGTTCCTGCATAAAAATATTTAAAAATTCATACTTAAATTTAAAACAGGAAAACCTATTAGAGATTGCAGGTCGTGATTTAAGTTTTATAAGTGGCAAATGTGTAGTACTTTAATGTGCCTTGCTGTCTCAGCAAGCGAAACATCTGTGATGTAGTTCTATTAAAAAATAGGTATGTGATCTTATATCATTTAAAATCTTTGGGTAAAAGGTAAGTTGCAACAAAACAGTGACACCTCGAGAGATGTAAACTCAATTCTTTCATAATATTTAACAGCGATGTTGCATACAAAACACTCTCATGTACTTCTTCGTTTATTTACTGACAAAAACAGGTAAAAATGTATGTGATGAATGGGGATGGAGATCATTCTGCGCTTATTTCTATGTATCATTCGCTTGGTCGTTAGATTCAGCAATGTGCGTTACCAGCGGTTAATTTTACCGTATATTCGAGCGCTAGTTAATGCGTTTTCAGGGATTAAATGCACATTGGAATTTAAAATTCACACAGGTGCTTTGAATGCAAGGTTAATGCATCCTGCAGGCGAATATATCTGAAGTTAATGATACCGAATGGTACTAAATAGTAACACCGCTCCCTCACGCGATAAAACATTCACTACACTTGTGGAACTAATGACCTTAACAATTGACGAACCCTAAATCACTAATGAATCAATTAAATCAGTTATAGAACCAGTGACATCAATTACATTATTACATAAAAGTGCGTAATTTTGTATGAAGTAGTGCGTGCTTTACTGGTGACGTGACTTTACTACTCAGCGGCGCCTACTGGCGCTTAATAACGGAGGGTTACTCCCAAATGAAATAATTGTAAATATTAACGGGGGATTATTCCAAAATGTGCTCAACGCTCCTTAAGAGGCTAAGTGACGCATTGCGTCACAACAAATTAAAAAAGAAGTATTGCCAATGACTTTTAACCTAACCGTTTTAAATGTAAAAATGTATGGCTACAAACACGAATAATTACCGTTGGCCGACTATTTTTGCTCACTTTAAATATTAATCCTTCAGTGGTTGAGTTGGAAAATTGTAATGTGAGAGGCCACGTGGATTACAATTGTAGTCCATTAAAATTTTTTATTAATTTCTTATTATGAACAACACTGTATTTTGTTAAGAAATAGCCAGCTAACGTCACCTAAAGCAGTGATCAGTCGCAAATTATTATACAAAGTATTAAAATCTTGACAAATTATAAATATTTGTGAAACGTCTCATGTTCAGTTCGTTTTGTGTATTTGAGAATCATCACCTATGTAAAAATTTATAAATTTTGATGCTACCGAATGGTACTAAATAGTGACAGCGTTCTACTTGGAGAGGTAAAATGTTAGTTACTACGATACATTTGATTTCCTTCGGTTTGAATCTTTTTGTCTATCGGCTTGGAAATAGGAATTTCTTTCTAGAATTATTCAAAGAGAGCGAAAGCATTCTCTCGTCTTAACAAGAGCGTCTGCAGTACCATCATAAATTAGAATTTGAGAGAATTTCATATTGTATTTTTGGAAACATTTAATTGAGAATTTGCTAGATTTCCATACAAAGACATATAAAGGTTACGTAGAGCGTTTGAACGCAACTCTAATTTGTCTGAATTAGCGTAAAATACAAAATGATTGAAAATGATGGGCGGTATCCAGTTCTTGCTAAGTCATAACCGCACCCAACGGCAACAACCCTTCCGTCACACAGAGCCGAGGATGTCTCTTCCGCGCAACGAAGAGGAACAGACCAAACCAAAGAGATGACGTAGTGGACACAGACTGATTGGTGATTCCGGGTGCATCACATGCCATGTGCATTAGTCCCGTAAGTGTAATGAGTGATCTTTCCCAGCTTGCGCGTCCTTCCCCGACCAGGCTCCTCTCACGAGCGTGGCAGCGCCACAGATCCAACAGAAGATCTAAGCTCTCGACTGGTCTCCTAAGAGTGGAAAAGTAGTACATGTAAGTGTGTATGTAAGAAACGGGTCAGGATAGGGCAAGGAAGCGCAAGAAAAGATCGGAATCCGTAGCCCGTTTGTTCGGTACTGCTCCGACATTTGGCTGGTATTGATCGGAGAAACCACGGAAAACTAGTGATTAGACCTCCCGCCCCCAAGAATTGTCCTCTAGTCAACAGCAGAAATCGACCACGGTAACTAGCTAGTGTTGAAAATCCTGCTGCAGGCAACGCGCACCCTAGGACCCCCCGCTCATAAGCACTGTAAAGACATCATGTGATACACTGAGCTAAGACGGTCGCTTAGTGTTGAGATCCCCTAACAGAGAGCGTTTCACAATTCCATCTGCATTTTATAGCGTGTAGTTTAAAGTATCATACGTATCTTATGAAATCGAAACCATATTTTAGCATGACAAGTCACTTTATCGTAAGATAGAGTCATGTGTGTATGTCCATCTGTTTGTCTGTGTGTCACTCAAGCGTGGACATCTTCCGGTTGAACAATTGAGACAAATAAAGTGTCATTGAACATCTCCAGGTCTCCTGATGTGGAAAGAGTTTTCGCTCACCCGTTTTGACAATTCTAAGAAATTTCCCTAAATAAGTGTATTTTTTTGTTTTTTAGCGAACTAAATCGTTTTAGGTGATGTACGGCAACTCTGTAAGCCGAATGTCACACAAAAGAGCGACTGAATTTCTCGAAAATCACGTGTTTTTGATGGCTCTACTGCTGTGAATTGCTGTACTCTCATTCCGGTATTAGCATTGATCGTTACGAGTTAATGCATCATATTAAATACAATGAATCGTAATTATGTAATGAAACAAAACACTAAACAAATATTGTAATGGATATTTTTGCATTCAACATTCTATGCCTGAACATATCCGAGCTGTAATATATTAGTAATTTTTATTTATTACGAACGTAGAAAGCAAAAGTCGATCATTTAACTAGGCAATACCAGCCGGAGACGTCGCGGTGAGCTAATACCAAATATTTTAACAGTCGCTTTAAGAAAAAAATTCTGATGTAGTAGTGAAATATTATAACTCTTTCAACCGACCAACACAATTGGAGTATTTCATCGCATTCGGCCAGTAATGAATTGAATTAATTCTTTTAGTCGTGTTACAAGATGAAAATGACTCCTAATGAAATTGAAGAAATTTCCACTTATTGGATGTTACACTCAGTGAATTACATTGAAATTTGAATGCCAATAGAACTGAATCATTAGTATTAAAGTAATTTCAATAATAAAAATAGGCGTATTTTTTGAAACATTCTTATTGTACATCATATAACTGCTTTCAGTACTTTGTAATATACTCGCAACAGTTCTCCGTAGGTAAATTGAAGATAGCTTCCTTTAGCAAAATTTGAAAGAAAAGAATCGTACCATTTCACGGGGTTTCGAGTAAAGCTCTGCCCTTCGACCTTTGCGCTGGCGAGCGGCGGGTTGTTTAGAGAGGAATTTCGAGAATTTCAAAGTGAAGCTTACAGATCGTCGGAGGGCTTCTGCCCAGTTGGAGACTGCGAAGGCGATAGGGAAACTGGGCTGGTTGTGGTCCAGGTTGGGAATAGAAGAACCGAGGAAGGAGATTTGCAGAGGGAATGCGTTGCGAAAGGTGCTGGAGGCGCGGAGGGAAGATATAGCGAGGAGGTTCCACCGAGAGCACCGGATTGTGCGGGAATGAGAGAACTCCAAGACAGACGTCTCTTGCTCTTCTTTTCTGGTGGTCTTACGGCGTAAACCGCTCCTTTTGCGATTTTAGGAAAAGCACTGGATGCGCAAACCGTCCCAAAACTTTGGTCTTAAGTATGAAGGGGGCGAATTTGGTTAAATGATTGATTGGAGTTTCCAGACGCGTCGATTTCCGCGGTCATTACTTCCGTAAGTGCACTTCATGTTTATCTCACGAGAGGTGGTGGTGTTTTCCCACGCTTGATGGTGACACCAGGCGCCAACAAACACGATGGCTCGTGGGCTTTTCCCCATCCAAGTATCACCCATCAGTAGAGATCCGTCATATCCGGGACACGTTCCGACTCGTCGCCAGTCATGTGTGGTAGTGTGGTGCGCGTAAGTGAATTCAAGTAAGGGTTGGGAGGATGTAACAAGAAAGACGAAGGAAAGATCGCGCGCGGACAGTGACATGTTGTTGGTTAGATGCTGCTCTGGCATTCACCGATCAGATCAATTGGACTCAAGTCTTTTCCACCAGTAAGCGGCTGAACTCGACCTAGCTATCTGGCTGCTGTCGCAAATCCTGCCACTGTCGTGCCCGGAACCCTAGGACATCCCGGTCAGAGACCCTGCAGTGACAGCAGTTGATACCCTTGGCCACCGCTGCCGGTACGACTTCTAATCTTGCTCTGAGCATGAAAAATTGCCTTTTGAAAGTTTTATGGAGGTTACGCGTTGCGCTAACCCTAGATTCAAGGAACCATCAAGTGTGTTAATGCTTCGTGAATGATTCTTGGTAGAGTTCGATAGATGGGTCTGCCAGAGGACCAACAACTTCATAAGAAGCATGTACAATTGCACATTAGCTCTGTTGTCAAAGTCTTCAACTCGTTAGTGAAATATTGTTGGATTCATAATGCTTATGTTAGTTATGCTATTTGAAAAATCAAAGATTTTATATAAGACGCTCGAAACCATTTTATTGCTTAGAACTCAAAAAAAGACAAAAACAAAAAAACAAGGCGTCTTAGTGTCGAGGGGAGATCTGGTGACGTGTTTTAGATGCATACAGAAAATGTCAAAATACTTGACATTTGACAAACAAGTCACCAGATCCCCACCTGGAGTCGAAGACGCGTCGAACGACCCATTGTTTGCCTCGACGGGAAGGGGTGTTACTGTGAGTGGTATTGTATACTGAGATGGACGCACGTTACACGAATACTATGTAAGGATGGATAATAATTAGTTATGTAATGTGCACATTTCAAATAATAGACATGGTTTTTACGCACTATTCGCACAGTTTATTCGTCGAGTTTTGATGTTGGTTTATTAATTTTAGGTGTGTTAAGGTAGGCTGTTAATGTTCTAATGGGGGTAATGTCCTTTTAAAAAAGTCATATTACAATAAATATGAAGCTTCGACGTTTGACAGATTTTCCTCCATTTTCAGAATCATTAAACATTTAATAGATACCTCGACTTTGAGTGGACGCGAATAAGCAAGCTTTTTAAAGGCGATGAAAATTTAATGAGAGCCATCATACACACAGAAGATGGAGGGAGTTAAGTGACACAGGTCCTCTTTGGCGGGCAAAACCTCTCGGATCGCATGGCGTTACGAGAGGCAGGCTTACAGCAGAGGAAGACGGCGGTGTGCACGCGGATAGCTGCCCTCTCTGCAAGTTTCGCGTTTCCGCCGACTTGTTGAGCGAAAGCCTCCGCCAACCTGTTGCCCTGTCCGTCGGCGGCATCAGTCTTGCTCTCGCAGTTGCATGGGCGTGCCAACATCCGCATGTGGGCTGGGAGATGGCGCAATTTAACAATTGGAGCAACATCGCATACTTTTTGTATTAGTTGTAACATTTGCTACTTTCAACAATTCATATTCGAAACCTGTGCCTTTGTTATTAGCGAACTTTATTCGAGAAAAAATTGAAGCCGTTTTTGAGATATTTTTTGGAAACCCCATGTTTTCTGGGTCCTTGGTCCTTTCTGGGTCTGTTTATCTACCTGTGTCTTCTGTCCGTCCGCCCGTCCATCCATCTGTTTATGGATAACGCTGGCCTAAGAAAACTGTTTAGGTGATTGTCTCGAAAATTGATCTTCCCTGATCGACATTAATTCAAGGCCCTGCGTGTTTGAAGCAGATATTATGATTTTGGGGGTACGTTCCATCAAGCCTCAACAACACTTTCAAAATTTTCTAAAAAATGCCACCAAATATTTTATTAAACTTTGTTTCAGGACAGCATAAAGAACGCTTAACAGAATGGTCCCTTTTTCGTTCCAATCCTTGCTTTTTGAAATGTTTTTGGGTGTTAAGGTTGCGAGATAATTTTATCAGTTATGGGTGAGCAATAGGCTGAAATTGTTTGCAGCAAAATTATTTTTCCTCTAATATAACAATTACGTTGCCAGCACGTACAAACGTTTTAATCTTGTTACAAACATTAAATATATCAAGATACAATTATATGTCACCTTCTTTTCGTGTATTTTCTCTTACGTATTCAGTTGCTGAGTTGACGTGCTTGTTCAATTTCCGCGTTGATACAAATTCAGTCGTTTCTTAGACAGGTTCATGTTTGCCGTGTGGTTCCAGCATTTTAAGAGTATTCATTATGTCTCCGGTCAAGATTCTTAATAGTACACTGTTTTCGGGAGGTGGAATAGCAAACTCACTAGCCGAAACGTCCCCTCTGCGATCGCTTTCAATCATTACTTCGTGTTTCAACAAAAGCTCTGGCAAACGCTGGCATTTCCAAGCCACCTAACTCAAATATGCACCACCTTAGAATGGATTCGCCTCCATTAGAGGCTACGCGTCAAAACTTTAAAAATGCGAATGTAAAATGTAACATTCGACTTATTCCTTGAACTGAAATATTGAATGTAGAGATTTTGTTGTAAATGGATTCTATTTTAAATAATCGGATATTTAAAAACGATCAAGTACATTGTTTTAAAAAATCAGTATTTTTCGCGTAATTTTTGCTTCAAGATGTTTCACCAACTTTTATTTTTCAAAAAACCGTCGGCGGCATCAGTCTTGCTTTCGCAGTTGCATCGGCGTGCCAACATCCGCATGTGAAACGTGCAGAAGAATGGCGTCTGTCTGAATTGTCTGAAGTTGTAAAAATTATAAATATTGCGAGAATATACGTGCTATTGTAGCACTAGTATATTTTAAACGCCTTTTGCGTAATATATTTAGTCAATAGACATTTAGAACTAAATGTATAAATAACTTTTGGAATTCCAGAATGTCTGGTGTCATTTTCGCCAAAATCGCTATTGCATTATACGCTGCTTGAAGTGGTCTATTCACGTCTTCCATCGCGTCGGAATCTACTTTTGAAACCGAGTTCGGCAGCTGCGCGCTTGCGGTTAAGCCGGAGGGAGAAGCTGGTGCTGGGGAAACAGCTTGTGGTCCGCACTGCACTGTATACAATTTTGTAATTTTATGCCATGAATTTCAAATTCAAGAGATGCAACGAACATTTTCAAGTCGATATTTAACTTTGATACGGTGCTATCTCAAAATTTAGGACTTTGAGTAGTTGCTTATTGAATGTGGGACGTCGATATAGGACTTTCTATTTATCTGTTTTGATTTGAATGTTCTCTAAAGAGAGAGAAATAAATAATGTGAGCAGTATATTCTTAGTTTTCGAAAAATCATCAAATAATTTAATCAATATTAATAAAAATGAAGCTGCTTTCAAGCGACACATTTTTTAATGATATTTGAGAGCATAGATACGGGCCTACTTTTTTGTCTTCATATCACTTTGATACACTTTGACTTTTTTATATTTTCCTAACGAGTTTGAGAACTGTCGTAATGTTTATTCCCATTTCTTCAATTCATAGATTTTCTAGGCTCGTTTGTTGAGTAACTGCTTCGGATTCGACTGATTTTGATCGAAAAAACAATGTAAAACTACCGATCAGAGCAGCAGCTCAAGTCGATCTAGCTATGTGTCGAAAATCCTGCCTCCGTCGGGACTTAAAACCTAGGACCTCCCGGTGAGAGACACTACAGTGACATCAATTGATGCCCTGAGCAACCCAAGCCAGTGAGCGGTCGTGTTCAGGGGCGGCGGCACTGGACGAAAGCTGGTTTGCAAGCGCGCGAACGAGCTCAGGGCGGACGGTTCTCCAGAAGCCGAGCGCTATCGATAAGCGAAAGCCCTGCGAAGAGCCGCTTTTCATTTGATGCTTGCGTCCGCGGCGGCGATTGCGCTGTCTTTGCTATTCTGCGGTTTGTCGAGGTCTAACTAAACGGTGGCATTATGTCGCTATATTTCGCGTTTTTCTCGGTCGTGCCGCTAATGTCGCGACCGTATCCCAGCACTGCCATGCGGCCTAGCGGCACGACGGTGAGTCGCGAGAAACGGTGGCATGACGGCAGCGTGAAGTAGGGCCCTGAGGGGCAGCGTCGTGCACCGCTCGTAGACTCGGAGTTGTGAGTGCCGTGACGCTTCCTTTGCGGCACATTCTCCGGAGAGGCCGCTCGCGAGCGATTCTTCTGCTGCCGGACATTGGCCAAGGAGACAGTTGAACGGGTGAGTGGCGTTGTAGAGGGTGCCGGGGCGGCTTCTCTGCGGCTCTGGTCATTACCGTATCGACTGTCACTGGTGTTGATGTCTGCGACACTCAGTTCACAGATTGCTGATTTCGAGGGCCTCGCAACTAGCGCGTAACGTTACTGATGGTCGCTATCGCAACTACTACTCCGCAGTTGAGGAATATAACAAATAATAAAGCAATGTGGTAGAATGTAGTGGCAACAAGAAGTAAAATGGAAGGGGAAAGGGCTAGAAAAGGAGAAGGAAAGGCAAGTAAGCGACAGAGACGAAGAGAGAAATTCAGGGGGCCAAAAATGTGTATAGATATTGGGTTTATACCACACTCCTAACGAAAAAAATATTAAATAAGAACTCCACCCAAACGACTGCATCCTTCTTGATTGTAGGAATAATGATTTGACTCATTTACAGTCATGGTCAAGACTTTTTGCTACTAATTCTGTGGATTCAAAACAATCTATGTGACCACATCACCTGTTTAAGCAGCGACTGCGACCGGGATGTTTCAGAGCCGAGGCTTAGAGTTCCGATGGGAACGAATTTCCGACACTAGTTTGATAGCCAGACCAGATTCAGACGCTGCCTACAGGAGAATCCTAGCGGCCGGCTGCTCTGATTGGTAATTTTCCGTCTTTTTTTCTTCAGATGAATACCAAGATAATGTCTGAGCAGTAGGCTAACAAACTTTCCGTCCTCTTCCTCGTCGGAACCTCTCTTTCTCTCACACACATTTACGCGCACTACCCTAACACACATCTCGCGAGAACAGTCGGGGGTTTGAAGCTTGTCCTGCTGGGAGTCGTGCATGCCATTTTCATTCAGCGGGGGGATGCGGACACCGCCCCCACCGATTAAACAGCATTCAAAATACTGTCGTGACAAATGACCGAGCAGTTGGCGTGCCTTGAAGGTACAATCAATCAAATCACACCCGCTCAATCCCGTCCACTGAGGAGCTATGTATATCTTGCATATAGGATAGTGTAACTCCCTCCTCTATCCCCTCCAACACCGGCGCCTCCGCCAGCACTGCTTCCGTCAGCGTCTCGCTCGTCACCGCCTTTTTCCATCACAGGTTTATTCGTCACCACCACAACCCACATCGCTATAACCACCACTGTTTCTTCCTCCTATTGCCGACCCAGTCGCCGTCATGCCCGTCGGCCCTTTAACTCCATTTCAAACCTACGCCCTCGTAAGTAGTACTTCACATCGTCACTTCCTCTCTCCGTCCCCCATCGTCTGGCTTTTCTGTCATTGTGTCCCTCCTCTGCCACAATTGCTGTCGTTCTCTCTTCTCTTCTTCCCACACCGGCCTTCGCGGCCCCGCCGCAATCTCCGTAAGTGGACGCTGCTGCCAGCGAGTCGCTCGGCTGAAGGAAGCAGCGGCAGAAGCCGGGTAGAGGGGGAGGACACGACTAGACCGCGAAAATCACAACTCCGCCATATAAATCGCCATCGAAGCTTCACGGCCAATGAGAGTTCTTTGAAGAACTGAAAGCACACTGCCCCAAATGTCTGAGCGTATGTGACCAAAGACATCACAACCGACACCAATATGTGAGATAAGAGACTGAATAGCGCATTGCGACCTTTTACCAGTACGATCACAATGAAAGTAGTGTATTGAATTAAAATTATTTCAGGAATTTAATCCTATTTCTAATTTCCGAAATTGAGTACATAATTTCCATTTATTACAGTTTTTACGTTCCCCTAGTTAGATTATTCAATGTAAAATAATAAACCATCATTATTAAGTTCAAGATTCCTTTTTAAGAAATGCTAAATAATCAGAAAAATTACGTATATTTTGTAAACAAATGCGTGAATATTATACCATTAACAAATATTATTCATTATTGGTTTTTACGATTATTTTCTTTAAAAAATGCTTCCTATCTTATAAACTTTTCTGAAATCAAACAATATTTTATTTCCATCGTTCAGTATTGCCTAGGTGTCCAAATTATTCAGCCGCCACCGATAAAATGATTCCGCGTAGATATTTTGTATTGAAATATCGCATAAGGCATAGAAGCATGTCCCATTTTTATTAACGAGTGTGAGGCTAAAGAATTCAACTAACATTCCATTAATGTCATTGAAATCATTACAATTTCACTACTTTCGCCAAATTCCCTTGCACCAAGACTTATAACTAGCAGAAAGAGAACACACATAAAATGGAATATATGAGAGGAAAATGATAATAATAGATTAAACAAGTGGAAAATTAAATAAAAGGTATAGAAGGTGGAGGAGAAGTGAAAAATATAGGAGAAGAAGCGAAATATAAAGAGAAAGAAGTTAAAGACAAAGAGGAAGGAGCGAAAGACCAAAGAGGAAGGAGCGAAAGACCGAAGAGGAAGGAGCGAAAGACCAAAGAGAAAGGAGAGAAAGGCAAAGAGGAAGAAGAGAAAGAAAATGTTTCTCAATTGAGAGCTAGTGGCGATTTGCAAGATAGGTTTGTGAATGCCGCTACCGGCTGGCAGCGTTTGGCATGAGTCGATCGTTTCCAAATGTTAACACAGATTTGGTGCGCGCGCCGTTCTGGCGACGTCACGAAAAGGGAGGGGTGAAGCGTGGCCTTGCCAGCTGCCTCGGGAGAGCATCTGGACGCGATCGACGCCAGCTGCCATTCGGAGCGAAGCGGGTTGCAAACGTTACGAAATTGAATGATTGGTGGCGCGCAAAATGGAGTTGTGGGAGGAATGTGCTATCAAGTTGTTAATGAAACGTCTTCAGAACGTTTAATTTTTTTATCTTACAAGAGTGATTAACTGATCATTACTTTCTGTGAAAAAAATCTGCGACGCCATTATTTCCTAGACTCCAGCACTTCATATTAATATCTTCTTACCGCAGCTCCCTGGCAGATGAATCGGTAGAGATGGTTCAACTAGATGGAACTATAGATCCGAAAAGGTGGCTCAGCGCAAACAATGAGGTCACTTCGTGTCTCTCACCTTGAGACCCTAAGGTTCAAGTCCCAACGGTGGTAGGATTTTCGGTGTTTTGACAGCTAAATCTTCGTCGTTTCACCGACCATCACCAAGCGAATGCTGGAGGAGTGCTGTAACAAACGGGTCACAGACCGCGCCCGTTGTTTCCTTTCTCTTCCTTGGCCTATCCTCGCCCCTCTTATTTACACAATCTTACACTCTCGGCGCTGAGTTGTAGGCCAGAGGTGCCTGGTCGGGGTAAACCCCAAACGCCGACGTAGATAGGCGGTAGGGGGGAAAGTTCACCGCTCCCTCACGCGATAAAACATCCACTACACGTAAGGAACCTTATCAGTTGACGAGCCCGAAATCACTAATGAATCAATTAAATCAGTTATAGAACCATTGGCATCAATTACAATATTACATAAAAGTGCGTGATTTTATTGTAAGTAGTGCGTGCTTTAAGGTGACGTGACTTTACTACCCAGCGGTCACTAGAGGCGCTTAATGAAGGAGGGTTACTCCCAATTGAAATAATTGTACATGTTCACGGAGGATTATTCCACAATGAGCTCAACGCTCCTTATGGAGCCAAGTGACGCGTTGCAACGAATTAAAAAAAAGTATTGCCATCGACTTTTAACCTAACCGTTTTAAATGTAAAAAAGTGTGGCTCCAAACACGAATAATTACCGTTAGCGGACTATTTTTGCTCACTTTAAAAATTAAGTTGGGTTGGTTGATTTGGAAAATTGTAACCCGAGAGGCCACGTGGATTACAATTGTAGTCCATTAATACTTCTTATTAATTTCTTATTATGGACAACACTATATTTTGTTAATAAATAGCTAACGGCACCTAAATCATTGATCAGTCGCACATTATTATATAATGTATTAACATGTTGACAAATTATAAATGTTTGTGAAACGTCTCATGGTCAGTACGTTTTTGTATTTGAGAACCATCGCCTTTGTAAATATTTGTAAATCAACTAGCCAAAAGTGTTGAAAGATTTTTTGCTTATATTGAGAATTAGTTTGTGTCCGCATCCGAAGATGATCTTTCACAGATTTTGTGTGTGTCCTTGTCATACCCAAGCACCACATTTGCGCAGTTTGTTTCGTTACATGTATCGTTTTAAACCAAGTTGTGTTTTTTCCAAATGTCGATGATATTTTGTCGAACTGATTTCGATTCGCCAGCAAGATGGAATATTCCAAGAAAAGCATTCAGTTCTATTTCTTCGGTAAACTTTATATCGCATTTCCGCTGATAACGAGTTCTGATCTTCTATACGTACGCGTTCGAAGACAGAAAAATAATCCTCAACATTTTTTCTTCTCGGAAGTATGCAGGATATTGTGAGTAAATATTCGCAATTCTTGTGAGGACTTCAGTAAGCGTTCGATGAATAACAAACAGTGTTGAGTGTTTTTCGCACAAGTACGCGTTTTTACAGACGACGCTATTTTATTGCAGTTTCTGCCGCATTGCTCTAGGAAGTATCTATTTGTATTGTCTGGCATTTATGTTTCATTGTCAGCAGTTCTCGAAAACGGTTCGCATTAACTGTGACGCACTAATTCTTTTTTTACAAAACATTTTCAAGTTTTACAAAGTTCAGTTCACACTCTACATTTGTGTTGTTGGCTGAATCAAAACTTAATGCTAATAACTTAAATCTAAAAATCTGATTCCTCTCTTATTCTAGTAATTCGTCTTTATCACTGTTATCTTCGCCTTCGAAAAGATCAAAACATTCTTCTTTCACTTCTTTCAATCACCTCCATTTTATTTTTTTCATTGTTGACGATTGAACAGTAATCTCATTAACGAAGTCCACAACCGCCAATTTGCAGAGAAAGACAATTCAGTACACGAAACGCACAGTGTTATGATCGATTTTTTTTAGTCAGAAACTGTTGCGCGAGGGACTACTATTGTTCAAGCTACATCCGGGTCTTACAGCAACAGCAGCAATAATTTCTTTAGTAGAAATTTCTATAAATCATGAGATGGGCCATCTACGAAAAGTACTGAAAAATGCACATCAAAATTGTGTCAACTCACGCTGTCAATAGCGAATCAATGAGATTGGATTACAATAGTTATCTGAGCGACTATTGAAGGGTTAAGTAAAATCATTCTGCCACTTCGCGTAGGATACAAAAATAAAACGTATTAAGTATGATTCCACTGGTACAAACCTGTGCTTTCTTGTCTGTGAACCCGAATACGCATTGTAAGTTTAGTTCTGCCCATACAATATAGAATGATAATAATAACGCAAACAGAATTGATAATCATCCTTTAGAGTAAAATAATGCGTCAATTAATTGAAACGTCTGTTGCAAAATCAAACATGTTTGACTGGCTGGTGAGAGCCGCTATTGGGTGGGAAAAGTATAATTTTCATACGAAAATTAATAATTCACACACGAGCATGCAGACATCAAATATACGCCAGAATCGTATAATTGATACATTGAATAAATGTATCAGTTATGTTTCTACTCTCATTTAATCAATGTGGCTACAGAAGTTCATTATATTCGAGATATTCATTCAAATATACACGATATAAAATAAAATTAACTACTTTGAAATAAATACAGAGAATAAGTATTTTTAAATAAAACTATTGTCTTAGATTTGACATCATTTATCGTAAATGTGTGAAGTACTGCACCCATTACATATTATTTAGTAATATAATCATAGGTAGGGTCCGAATGCTTATGATCCATAAATATTAGGCATTTATGAACAAAGCATTTTCTGAACCTTCTAAATATTTTCGCTACTTAAATAATAATTAATTTGAAAATATACACTTAAAATATAGTACATTCACAATTCGCCCCTTCTCCTTTGGCGCTCCGTAATGACAATTCTACCTGCTAAAATTATATGTAGAGGATGTTGAACTTGGCAAGGAACTGACGAAACTAAACTAACATTTCATTCACATCTGGCTCTATCTACGCTTTCTTTTTCTTCTTCTGTACAGTTTACCCTCCTAATTTTTATTCATATATAAAGTAAAATGCACAACAAATAGATCCAATATTTGTAAGAAATTAGATAAGAAGGAGATGTGAAAAATCTCTTTGAGACGACTGCAAGCAAGTAAGCAAAAATTATATCAAAAAGATAAAACTATGACCAAAATTCGAAAAATACTAGAAAATTTTAACCAGAATATGGAAAATTAACGACATATGATAAAAGGGTTTAAAAAAAGCCAAAATATGAGTATATAGCTCGCGAAAAGTGCATAATTTTAGTAGTAATTGTGGATAAAATCATGCTTAACGTATATTTTCCTTTGGAAATAACACAATGAAATATTTATGACATGTCATTAACATCAGGGTTTTAATAACAACAACAACAACAATAATAATAATAATAATAATAATAATAATAATAATAATAATAATAATAATAATAATAATAATAATAATAATAGCAAAAACAACAACGCCTGAATGGCTGTTCTGGAAAGAAGATAAGAACGGGGAAGCATGCTCTCGCCGTGAGGGCTTAGTTTCCCTGTTGGGAGGATCTGAGGACATGGGGGCGACGCCGAACGAATACTCGCCATGCCTGGGGGGGGGACGCGGAAGAGGATACGTGGAGGGACGTCCGGACGGCTCAAGTCTTGAGTAGAGAAAAGGCGGCGTCTGCATGACCAGTAGCGTATGTAACTAGGGGCCGGTTTCACCAAACGAAGAGTAAGAGTTTACGCTGGAGTAAATCATGTTTACTCCAGAGTAACTTCTTGGAGCGTTTCACCAACATTTTACTCGAGTGTAAATCGCTTACACGAGAGTAAATTCGAGAGTAACTTTACACCGCCAAAATCCGTCGGGTAAAGTGCAGAGTAAATTCAGTTTTCAACGTGCATGTACCTCCGAAGTGCTGTTACGGTTCGACCATTACGAATGATAGTATTTGAAGACGATTACAGCTATGATTCGGAATATTATCCATTAGTGCGAAGACAAAGGGTGCGAGAGATAATGGATTGTTTTTAATTATGACGATCGAGATTTTTGTCATAAGGTTATGTTCGACCATATCAGCTGTTTAACTTCATCAGATACATTGTAAACTACAGAGAACGTCTAAAGTTCTTTTTGTCCCATGTGGATACGAAATAAAGGTAGAACGTACCGACTACGACAACAAAAGGAAAAATAATAACTACAAGAACTACAACTACTAAGAAATGTTCATTTATTTATTCGGTAAAAATGTATGTGACGTATTGGGAAGATCATTTGCGCACATTTTCTTGAGTTCCAGAATCCCTGTCCAACATTTTAACTACAAATAGTTGAAAGATGAATAAAAGTTTAAAAAATAATACAACATATAATAATAAAATTTAGAAAAACACGAGATCAGCAACCTTTGAAAAACTAAACATTTTCGTTCCCTAGTTATAGAAAATTCATTTGCACCGCCATCGGTAAACGAACTGAAAATGAGATTTTTCTGCATTACTAACAAAATAGTAACTCGTCTCCAGAGAAGAAGAATGAATATTTATTAAGAAATAAAGATACAGAAACTAGGAAATAAACTATGCTAACTCAAACCACCATAACAACGCACCAGATTATAACGCCAAGAACTCCGAAACTGAAATGAATGATAGAATATAAGGAATTAATCAAAGGTTCACGTTGGTCCGCATTGGTTCCCAGCGTCATTCTCGCTCACAGCCTCTTGAATCGCTCTCAAATATTGTGTGTTCAGCTGATTTGCGGAGTAAATCGGAGAGTATGTACTCTAGAGTAAAATAACCCTCTAGAAGCATGGTGAAACGCTCATATTCTACTCGAGAGTTACTATCTTGGAGTAAATGGTTACTCTCGGGTAACTACTCTCAACTTTAGTCGGCTGTTGGTGAAACCGGCCCTAGGATAGTTATGAAGACAATAAGAGAAGAAGCAGTTATACAAGACCAGTCAGTTAATAGTTGTGTTCATAACTCCCGTTGGGTTGGCGCGCTGTCTTTGAAAGAGCGCGAGGCAGCAGGAAGGCAACCACTTCAACAAGCAGCGAGTGCGGGAACGCGTCTTGGACAGCGCGGGGCACGGGTGTATAACGGGCGGCTCCGCACCCGGGCAGACAGACGTGGTTGAGTCCGGCTACGACGTCAAGTGTGTATTTAACTGACAGTTGCGTTGACCGCGCTTGCATTCTGCTATTGTTGCTGGATATTCTATGCATTGGCTTCGATATTTACATCTTCTGGTGGCAGAAAACTCGGCAACGAATTAGGTACCTTCTTACGGCAAGTGGAACTTCGGCATTTCTTTGTATATTCTCAAGAAGAGATTGCTTTGAAAATTGTACAGCTGAATAATCTGTCTTATGTGGAAATCTCAGTCTCCACTTTATATCATATATTTCAAAGAGTTTAATATTAATACGAAGAATGCGACACTTCATACACACACTTCCTAGAAGCGAGAGCGTTGACCAAACTCTGACAGTTTAGCATAGTCAAGCCTAAAGGTTTCGCAGTGCGACGCTTAAATACAATACTGAAAAAGAGCGCCAGGAACTGTCGAGCGAGAAAGTGGGTGAATAGAGGCCTCGCAGGCGGCCGGACAGGATCAAAGTATCATCTTTCGTACAAAGATCATCGGCGGCCTTCTGACTGTCGCGTCAGTCCCTGCCCCTAAGATCACGTGATAATCGCGAGAAGAAACGCATTTCATCTTCCTGTCCTCACATCTCCTTACAAAATCTCCGTTACGAAAAAAGCCCAGTTCTTAAACTCAAGTTACGCATTAATGGCCGACTGGATGATCGAAGAGGAACTGGGTGTTTGTAAGCAGAAATGAAAGGAAGAGGAAGGAAAGATCGCACTCGTTGACGCGGTTGCTAAGGTACTGCTCCGGCATTTGCCTGGAATTGGTCGATAAAACTACAAATAACTGCCGATATTAGCAGCCGACCGCTAGAAATTTTCTCCAGGCAGTGGCTGAATTTGAACTAGTATCTAGTATTAGAAAATTTGCATATATCCGGACTCGAACCCTAGGACCTTGCGGTCAGGCTCACTCAGCCTTTCATACCCGAATGTCCCACCCCCAATTGCTCATCAAGAGACCCGGCTTCGAGCTAAGAAGCCTGGAGTAAAAAGGAATCGCCATCGGTCTGGGGAAGCGAGCGCAGGCGAAAGAGGGAGGCCTGGAGGGAGCAGCGAATTGCGCGCGCGCGTGTGTGTGTGTGAAGCGTATTCAGAGGCGTAGACATCGAGAGGTGGAGCGGGGCAGGGACAGGGGTGGGCGTTGGGGTGGCCAGGGGGAAAGGAGAAGGGGGGAGGGTGCTGTATCTGGCTCGTTAAACAGGCGCCGCGAGCGCGTTTGGGGCCTCCCCGCGCTTCTCTCGTCCCGTGTGCGCTATATCTCTCCGTCTCTCTTTCCTTTCCTAGTCTGCTCCCCCCTTGGTCTAACACGTGCCACATTACCAAGTTCCCGCCGGGGCCGGAATAGTTTTCCCCATAACGGCGCGTCTGCGCCTTCGCGCACCGGGATGTCTCGCCTGGGGGTCTCTTCCCTCGGTAGATCGCTCGTCCGCGCCCCGCGCCCCGCGCCGCTGCCTGTTCTTGCTCGCGTTCTCACGCTGGGCCTCAGAGCGCAAGAACACGCTGTAATGCGGCCAGTTTATCGGTTTCGAGGCCGGCCAGTTGATTCCACGAGTCGTTTGGCGCGGGCCTGCGTCGCTTTACGTGAACGGGATCCGATGCTTTGCATGGAAAGGTTTTTGTCTTCGCAAGATTTTGCGCTGAGACGGAACGAAATGTGGAATGGAAGAGAAAGTATATCTCTTTGCTTGTATTATTTCCACATGTTTTTCTGTGACAGTTTTAGACTAAACCATAATTTCCTTGAATCTTTATTTTGAATACCTCTTCATTATACATTATCTCTAGACCGAATTCATTCAACTGAAACTGAGGAGTTTTTTTTGAGAACCCGACAAATGCAAAAGAAATTCAATGTAGGTTATACATCGTCTCTGCACTTTTTGATCCGTTTCGTCATCCCTAAATCGTGTTTTATCAAAAATCAAAAAATTCTACAGAAAAGGTCAGCTTTAAGCATTAAAAATTACAATATTTGAGCAAAAACTGATATAAATTAATTCTCAACTGTCCTTTAGAAAAACGATCATTTTGATTTATCGAAGTTTCAAAAAGCGCTCCTCATATTAAAAATCTTTACATCTGCGCTTTGATTTCACCTTGCACAAGTAATTTTCAAGTCCAGAAAACACTAATAACGACATGCTCATGGAATTAAAAGTTATTAAAAACATCGAAAAGGTCTTTCGGCATTCTATTTTTCAACATTTTTCATCTGCGAAGTTGATCTTATCCCACTCGCCTGACCGGTAATGAGATTTGGGGTGATTAGAATTTTGTCAATGATGTCGGACGAGGCCTAAAATTTGACCCGTCAAGGCCTAAAATTTGCCCTAACATGTCATCCACGAAGACTCTCAATCCTTGTGATCACGAAAAACGCAGCACAGGCAGGCAGTGCGTTGAGAGCTGTATGGGAGTTCCCCGAGACGTGTGTGTGTGAATGGGCGCAGGATCCACGGATTGTTATTCTGCGGAGCGACCGCGGCGTGCGGGGAAGAGAGATGATGGAAGTTAAAACGAAAAACATTCGGTAGATGGTAACGCCCAGTGTGAATATTTTCTGATTTGTAGACGTGAAATAATACTTCTCAACTCGGACTTTTCAAATTTTTTTAATATGAATTTGATATTTACAACCTCATCTGAACTTTGTAATGTGTAATAATGGATTGGAAACTTATGACAGTGTGTTTTCTTTATTATTGTGAAATTATGCAGATTATTTTGTTCTTGTAGCTTCATTACATACACGAATATCTGATGATCTTAATTGTATTCAAAAGCTGACCTGAAAATGTGAAACAATTGAGAAAGTCAACTAATTCAAACACTTAGGAATAATAATTGATAATAAAATGACTTCGAAAAATCATATAATGAGTATACAAAATATATAAGAAAGTTATTTTATTAAGAAGTTTTTGCAGTATTCATGAACTTAAAATTATATATTACTAACTAATAAATTCGAAACTTGAAATTCATGAAGCCAAAAATGGCGAGTCACATTCAAGACGTATAGTAAGAAAAACAAAAACTCAAAACAAATTTATCTGTATTATCTGTATAAATAAAACTGCCTGTACACTTGCTCGTTACAAACAATTAAACATTTGCCAATACATGTCTTTGTATATAATGTACTACAAATGTTCTGTATCAAAAGTGGAAATACTTTAACTGATAGAATATTTCACAATTACTGTACACGTAGCAAAGCTACTAATCAAATTAAAATACTCAAAATTAATGAATATTTAATATCAAGATAATATCCTTGGTCTTCATTGAACCTCAAAATATGTAATAAATTACCAATAACATTGAAAAATTGTAAGACCTTGAATATTTTCAAACAAGATAAAGATTTGGATTTAAATATGAGGATAATGAAATAAGCAAGTTAACTGAAATTATGCATTAAAACTGTCTGCTGTGAAAATTTAAGTATGAATTTGTTTATAGAGTTATACAATTGTCTATGGAAATATATCTTTTTCATCTCTGTAAATTTTCACGTATGTATTGTTTTAAGAATAGTTTTTTATTTTGTATTACTTGTGTGTTTACAAAAACTTGAATTGTCATTCAAAGAAGATAATATTATTAAAAATACATGCCATACAAAAATGGTACGTAGAAGCAGACATAATAAATTATAAACTCAATATTGCTACCGATAACAACTGGTTATCGATGGTTAGTAATTTCAAGAAACTACAATGTATATTATCTCTGTAAAACAAGATGGAAATTATTATTATTATTATTATTATTATTATTATTATTATTATTATTGCTATTGTTGTTGTTATTATTATTATTGCTATTGTTGTTGTTATTATTATTATTATTATTATTATTATTATTATTATTATTATTATTATTATTATTATTATATCTGAAATTCACTTCCCTCTGTAAACTAATCATATAGCAGTGGACATTGTTTTAACATTACACTCCATACATCCACTTCCTTAATTTGGGAATTTAATGCAAGTAATATAATTATTATCATTTAAAATAGTCCCCAACGATTATTTATTTTACTGTGCAAGCTTTTTGGTTACCTGTCAAAATATTTTAGGAGTTGCTTTTATGAAAACCCAAACACACATATGTAATTCATCTGGTTCTGGATAGAAGCAGCATGTTCACATTTCATCGTGTCTTCCTAGAAGAAAGACAGTCGAGCTACGAACTTCCGGGAATGTAATTTAACAGTATGTTTCACCACGCATTACTAATAAGCAGGGCAATCTTGTGCGATTAAATTACCAGGCTAGGCAACCCGCCGCAGCCACACAATGGTGCTCCACCCGCAAGTGGGGAGTCCGCCTGCACGAGGGAAACGTTGCGGGGGAGGGGTGCAGTGGCGGGCGGTGGGTCCCATAGCGTTGCAGGAGGCGGCCGCCCGCTGGGCCCCACGAGCAATGGCATGGAGCAGTGGGCGCGAGGGTGGGCGATGGAGGCTTCGTTAGGCCGCCTGTCACACGCGGCCGTGATCTGCTTCCGTTGCGGACTTCCCGGTGGAATCGTCCTAATCAGATAGAGATGGACAGGGACGTGGGATATGTGATACGGTGGTTGAGGTGGTGCTGTTGGTGTTGTTGGTGATGGTAAAGGGTAATGGCGATGGTGATGCCGTTGTTGTTTTGGTGAAGGGGTAATGGTGGTGGTGATAGTGTGGATAGTGGATTTGGTTGTGGGGTTGGGTGTCGTGATGTGAATCTTAAAATACACATTACCCAGTAAAAATGTGGTATGCGAAAATATCAGACTTCGAAATAAATAAAGTTTCGTGCATAATTCTGTGCACGGTTCATTTCTTCATTTCAAGCTTTCTCCTCTGTGAAATAGGGAAGTATATAAACAACTGTTGCTGTTGTTAAATTATTATTATTATTATTATTATTATTATTATTATTATTATTATTATTATTATTATTATTATTATTATTATTATTATTACTATTATTATTATTATTACTATTACTATTATTATTATTATTATTATTATTATTATCTATACAGTGATTCCATTGCCTTCTGCAACATTAAGTAGGGACACCTATACTTTATGTCAGACTCAACTCAGTAATCTTGAAGTATAAGTAGAAACGTAGCCGACTTCCCAACCTCGTTCAGGATGAACCATATTTACTCTGAACTTTGCTAAATTTAACAACGGAGGCTGGCGTTTCTACGAAGGTGGTAAAAATATTATAAAAATAAAATATCCATCTCGGTAATAGCACTCACAGATTCTAGTCGGCCAAAAACAAGTGACATCGGCACGACTTCTCAATCCTCCATACCGGAAGCACCGACGTGGGTGTGAATTGTGTCAGCTGCTGAGATAGGTGCGTCCGTCCGGACGGCAGCGACCAGCGAGCCGTCCCCAACCTACAGAGCCCACGTGGCCCCGCCGCTGGGGATGAAATATGCAACGCGATATTTTATTTATAAATCCAACGCTCGCGCGCTCACTCACACACAGAAGCAGGCGCGTATAGGAACTCGCGTAGGCCGGATCGCCGCGTTGAGGCAGTGCGACGCGCTGGGGACGCGCGGAGACGGCTTTGACCTTTGGCCGCGGCGGCAGGGCGGGGCGGCGAGGGGGCCGTGGCATCGTCGAAGTCGAGGAGCGCCGGCGTCGCCAGCGAGACGTCGCGTCGCCAGCCATCTGTCTCGCCAGATGTCAATTTGTCGGCGCGTCTGTCGCGATTCCCGGGCGGTGGCCGCCGGACGTCCCTCGCGCCTGTCGGGCGCGGCTGTCCGATCGGGAAGTCTGTCTTGTCCTCCCCGTCGCGCTGCCATTTCTTCCCCACCTCCGTCCTCAATCCATCCTATCTCTCCCCACCCCCTGCAAGCCATGGCGCGGATCTGCCCCGCTCAGATGCCGCTTCAATCTCACCCCTATTCGGCGCCTATCTAGCCTCAATCCCGCCATAGTCGTATACCCGATCTCGACCCATTGCCGACCCATTTAAAACTCATTCCGGCCTTGCGTAGACACGACCCGCCCCTGGCTGCCACCTCGCGGGGCTCTTTCGAATATGTCTCTCAGTTTTCCTTCGTACGTCGTTATCGAGCGGTAGCTGCTGCGGCTGGCGATATCACGATGTTCTTGAGTTCCGAGGCGAAATTCGAGTTTAATTTTCAAAAGACAATTTCGCAAACAGGAGAACAATATGGTACTTTTTGTGGCTTAAAATTTATTGTGTCCATAATAAACGGAAAAGACCTATAGTAATCATATACTTTCGTACTGAATAGTATTGTTATTCAATGGAAAACGTCAATTCGGCAAACTACCAATTTTTAATTTTTATTCATTTGTTTATCGCATTCTTTAAATTTGCTCCGGCAAAGGTGGTTCGGCGCATCAACTAATGTCGTTGCAGTGCCTCTGACCAGGAGGTCCTTGCATTCGAGTCCCAACTGTGACAGGATTTTTGACACCGTCTACTCAGCTAGGTAGAATTCAGGACAATCTTGAGGATAATTGGCTTGGCGCGTCGTCTCCGATCAGCACCACGCGAATGCTGTAGCTGTATCCTGGCAAACAGGCCACGTGCCGCGTGCGATCTTCCTTTTCTGTCCCTTGTCCTTACACACACTTGCCCTTACATTTACTACACTACCACACATGTTGGGAGAGCAGTGGGAGCTTGGAGGTTGTCCGGTCCGGTGCGGTGCCACGCTGGCGGAGGCTACCTTGTTAGGGAAAACCGCAAGCTGAATTAGGTTGGCTCTGAAGATAAACGCACCTCCCGCGATAACATGCCCTAACTTACGGGGCCTTGGCAGTTGACGCGCCCGGAATCACTAATCAATTTAATTCACAATTACATTACAAGTCGTCACAATTTTTTCTCGGTTGCTCATCGGAATGCGAAGGAATGTGGCAGTGTCTTGTTCTCCTGTCCGGTCACCAGGGTGGATGCGAAACGGTAGCGGTCAGACGATGGGCTTTCGAAGCCGTCTGCTAGAAGGAACGTGGCAGCCACGGGGGGAATGTGGCCGACCGGTGCACCAGCGACAAAAGTTGTGAAGTTTTGTAGAGGGCGCGCAGTGCGTATGCGGCATATTCTCTTACCCTGAACAGTGAATTAGCAATCAGAGGCCAGTGACAGAAAACAACTGGGAGGCAATTGAGCTTTCGGGCGACTGTAAGGGCATGATAATTACATCTAGTATTTCGCGTTTAAATGAATTTTTAGAGAAGGCGACGTATCAA
The DNA here is from genome assembly GCA_017312745.1 of Gryllus bimaculatus. NCBI lineage: Eukaryota > Metazoa > Arthropoda > Insecta > Orthoptera > Gryllidae > Gryllus > Gryllus bimaculatus. The sequence continues at coordinate 4,239,684 of BOPP01000043.1, forward strand.
GCCCATCTATGTATTTCGTTTTCGCGATTTCGCTAACGACGGACCAAATCTATTGTCAAACAAGTATATTTTAAATGTTAAATTAAAAAGAAATAATTGTTTTGACATATGAAAGTGATGATTCCTTTATATTTCAAACTAATAAAAATGCATAGTATCATCTGCGTTTTTTACAATGATGTACTGTATTGTATCAATAAAATCTTTCTTGATCTTATTTATCTTCATTTTTTGCCACTCAGCATCATCAGTGGAATGATGAAGCCTGTGTTGATTAAGAATCCAGGATTTGTAATGGAAGGTGCAATTTATAGTCTTCTAAGCGCAACCCTTCAGAATCATACTCCTTCATGTACACAAATAACTCGTGTATACCACTTCTCGGTCTCCGGTTGTGAAATAAATTTTACATTTTAATATATAATATAATATATTTATTTTGGCCACAATTGGCGTCTTTGCCAGGTGGTAGCCACTTAATTTCACTATACAAATGTAAATTAAATATAATGTATTACCTAGAACCCTGTATACCCCAGAATAGCAAGAAAGCCTCCATTTCACACGTACATATATGAAACTCAGACTCTCTGTGCACACACCCAAACACGCACGCACCACGCACAAATACGTATTTACTCACACGCACACACACACACATACATACATACTTATACACACATATTCATATATACTCAAATACACATATACACACGCATATGCATATACACACGTACATGTGCGTATACGCATATATATACACACACACACACACCTACGCATATACACACACATATGTACACTCCAAAAATGTACTTACAGCTAATTAATAAATCTAATTATACTCTATCGTATTCTTTTGTATCTAATTCTAATATTAAATTTTACTTCATTTACTCTATTCACTTCTGCTACATCTTACTACGCTGCACTACACTGCAACGCCCAGCCCCACACTCCACTATATTTTATTTTATTTTTAACATTGGTAATCGCATATCACGCTGAATTTCCCTGGAACTGCGCTTCACTTTACTAAAAATAGCTAATAATTTGAAGAAAAGAAAAAAGAAAAAAAATACTATTTGAGACTTCTTAAGCGATTTTTAAAACACTTTACATCTTTGGGAAAGGGCTCCATGACTGTTGCAGGTATTTCGTTCCAATCCCTAATTGTGCGATTTACAAATGAATATTTACCGGTATCAGTTCGCTGCCGTTTAGTTTTTATTTTCCATTTATGATATTTTCTCCCTATACGTGCAGGACTGTCTAGTCTTCCACTTATTTCCTCCCACGCTGGAGATTTATTATACGCTTTAAACATAGAACATAATCTTGCATTCTTCTTGCGGTTACTTAATGATTCGAAATGTGTGTCACGTTCCCTTGCAAACCCTCTATTTATGAGTTTCACTGCCCTTTTTTGGATCTTTTCTAATTCTTGTATTTGACCTATACTGTACGGATCCCAACAAGCTGACGAGTATTCAAGAGTTGGCCTAACTAAAGATGTGTAAGCCAATT
>BOPP01000043.1:4241487-4264201 GCA_017312745.1 Gryllus bimaculatus
TTTTCTACTTTCCCATGTTACATTTCTTTTAAAAATTCTCTGAAGAAATTGGAAAACGACTCAGCTGTTTCTTACTAACCAGTATTGATATGTTCCCCCATCCCTAAGAGTCAGCCAAGCACAAAAATATATTCCTAAGTAGTTTACAACTGATTACCTCGAGAATCAATGGCCGTTCATGGAATAATATTAAAGGCATTCTTACGTAGTAATTTTTGAACTGAGTAAGTCTTACTTTTGTGCGGCATTTATTCCATTTATTTGATTTAGCCCATGTGTATATTTTATTTAATCTGTTGCCAGAGCACTTTCATCTTCAGATGATTCTTATCTTATCGTAAAATGAAGCAATCGTCGGCAAAAAGGGTGCGCGATTACTGAATCAATAGAAGTGGTAGATCGGTTGATAAAGGCCTATAAATAACAAGGGTCCTTAAAGACACTTCCCTGAGGAACACTAACTGATTTGTTCATTCCTATGCTTTGTATCCGCTTGCGAATAATCCTTGACTGTACCTGAAAACCTTTTGCCTGTAATATTTAGAAAATTGCCACCTTGACATGTTTCCAAGATTCAGTAATTAAGAAATTATGATGAAACTCAAGTTATATATGGCTATCAATAGCTGGGAGTAATAGCGGTATGAGTTAATACATTCTTGGCTATCCGGGATAAGCCGCGTCTCGGTCAATTATGCTGACGTTTCCGCCATCTTGCTGTGGCCTTCTTCAGAGATATACTGCATCAGCATTGTAAAATGTTTACATTTCAAACATAAAATATTACATTCTTAAAATGTGCTACTTACGACATTCAACGAATGTGTGTGGAATATTTTCAAAATATAAACAACAGAAACCTTGATTCAAAACATTACTCAACTCTTCAGAGCACGTACCACATACGTTCGTTGTTGCGACGAGACACCGATGCACAAGGTCGGAATAAAACTTTTACACTTAGAAATTTGCCGTTTTCTCTCAATGAAAAAGAAGTAATCGCTACGTCGAGAGCAGTACGTCGATGCCAGCGGGTAGACCGCTGCCATTGTGCAAAGTCTCGATGGATGAGGAAGGAATGAATGGAAGAAAGAATGAGATGGGAGGAAATAATAAAGGGAAGAAGAAGGGAATAACGAAGGAGGAGGAAGAGAGTAGGGGAAAGGAAGGGAAAGAAGGAGGAAGAAGAGGGAAATGAAGGTAGATGGGAAAGAGTAAGAACAAGCAAGAAGGAGAATAATGAGGCAGAAGAGGAAGGAGTGGAGGAAGAAGATAGTGGAAAGAAGGAAAGAGAAGCATACCAGGGAACGGGTGGAAGGGGAATTGACGCTCCGAAACCCACCCACACGGCCCCCTCTCCTCCTACTATGAGGCCCATCGCAGTCCACGCAAGAGTTTGTGTTGGGAATTGCAGTTCTGCTATTCCCGAGGCGCCTGTTTCGTGTGTGTTTGTGTGTGACTACGAGATGAGACACGAAGTGTCTACGCCGGGCCTCGAGTGCGGCCTGCGGTATTCGTGCATCCCCCTTGTCCCCCTTCTCTCTGTTCCTTACACTGTTCCTCTTCTGGCTTCGTTCTCAATTCAGTTCTTACTTATCTCTCGCTTTCGAGCGCCGACATGTGTAAATTCTTGCCGTCACGTTGGAGCCACGTAGTTCCGCGAGAATAATGCACGTTCGAAGTGATTCATCATGAAAAGCGCTGCTATCTGTGGAAATATATATTGTGAAAATTTTGTTATTTTTTTCTTGAAGCTTTTGTCCCAATATTTGTAAAAGTAACCGAATTATTATCAAAAAAGAAGGAATCTCGTGAAGAGCTTTCACAGGTCGACATACAGGTAATTAAAATTCTGGGGTACAAAAAAAGATACAGAACGCAACACCAAAAAATCAATTAAACACTTTTTATGTATATTCAGTATGAAATAAAACTTTCAAATTCATGGCGATATTTCATCTGAACAAACATCGTTATCCTTCACTAAATAAAACGTTTCTGAAATTCAACATATGTTCGTTTTTCAATTGTCAGAATTCAGTAATAAATAGAAATACGTATCGAAAGAATGTTGTGATATATATCAATTAGATTTAATATTTCAAAATTCCGAAATTTGGCACATACATTCAGCGGCTGGTTGCGTAAATTCACCGCAAGACTACGCAGTTTATTAGTATACTGTCAACAAAAATAGATAGGATTACGTACGTATGCGAAATGACTTAGTATTTCAGCTCTATTGATGTAAACATGTAAGTGGGTTGGCTTTAAGAAGTCATAATAATAGGATGTAAAAGAATTTAATGTAATTCATGAACTTCACGGAAGATGTCTCAACCCAACTTCAGGAAAAAACAGTATTTATTTATATTCAATCATTATTAATTATAATTAATTATTAATAATAATTAGGAAATATTATTGTTGATTATAAAATTGGTCTACTTACTTTATAGCTTCCATATATAATAATTGAATCATGAGCTGGAAAATCGTTTCGACGCTATCTTTAGTTTTGTACCATTTATTGATGGCATACTTGCACTAGTATTTTGACTATATATTGTGGCACTTTCCAAATCCAGGCCCAACTCTTCCCACAGAACCATCGCACATAGTTCTAATTTACACTTCTAGGATGGTAACAATAGATTTTTTGGAAACTACACATTCAAACGCAATGGACATTGGTCAGGTCACAGGTCACATCAAGGTTCAACCGCTGTAGTTATCACATTAATTTCATTCATGTTAAAGACTTCTCATTGTGCATATATTTTACTTTAACACCGACTCGTGCTTTGGCAATGTAATTCTCGTAGTCTTCAGTTCCATAAATTAGCATCGCTGCTATGTCCAAGTGGACGTACTTAGCGTCTAGTCTCCACGCCGTAATTTTTGAAGGAACATCCGCACAAAGCTGGACCTCTTAAGCCTCGCGGCCGCAGTACAAATTGCGCAGGGCGCTGTGGAGCGTCGAGATTTGGAGCCTGCAGCTTGAGAGGAGGCGCGAGGAACGAATTGGTCGAGAGGGCCATCGGATCGGGCCAACACTTCGCGGACTGCGCCGGCGCGCGTTAGTTGCGATCGGGGAAGCGTGATTTCACAGCACGTGCGGGAAATATCGGACGGCTCTTTTTTTGCTGCAGCTCCCTGGTGAATTACAGGAATGGAATTTGTTATTAGTTATTTAAATGCGTTGTTTTAGTATTTCTGCTAAAAAATGCATATCAGCGTTGTGCTATGTTCGTTAGATTCAAACGTAATTTTGATATTTCTCTTAGTTCAGTTCTTTGTGCACAAAAAGGAATATTTGCTTAAAATGTTTTAAAATGCTCTGTATGAATAGATTATTACTTCTATGAGCTGTTAAAAGAAGTTAATTTCTATCAAAGTGAAAACGCACTATAGTTCGAGACAAAAAGGCCAACTAACTAAAAGCTTTAAATTGGAATTACAATTCGTGTGTCCACACTCGTAATCATAAACGAAGTTCAGAATCAATTAAATGCGGTTAATTGCATCTTTTATTGTTTTGTGATGATATAAATCGCATTTAGGTGCACCTGCGATTTATGATGTTCATAATAATATTGTAAACGCACATGATTTGAATACTTAGACACGTACCACTATACATACTAATATATTTCATATAATTCAATGATATATATAACTATACTATATATATATATATATATATATATATTATATTGGTAACTTCTGGAAGTAATATTTACATTCTTTGTCATCCTAAATATTCCCGTGTGCGATGATAAGACTCATCGCATTCTTATCTCAGATAATTCAGCAAAGAATATGTCAGAAATAAAATAAAAATAACAGTATGCGTGTTTTCTCTGATGCATATGAAATATTTTGTGGAAAAATCATTGACATATTGGTATATTTTGCTGCTACATTTAAGATAGAATACCGTAGTAATAATATTCTACAAACTGTAATTAGTTATTTTTTATAGAAGAAATTTAAAAAAATCGTAAGACGTAGCACAAAAGAGTTAAATAGTTCCAATACAGGTAAAAGATAAATTGTCGGAGTACATCTTTCTTTACCTTTTTCATTTACGTAAATAAAATATGCAGAATATGTCTCCATATTTTCTCCTTTACAGATTCTTAATAAAGAAGCAGTATACTACGCTTCCACAATAAATAAATGATATACGTACGGCGATGCGATAACATTCGCTCACAGTATTTATAAGTTGCTATACGATGTTTCAGTTTAACACTTGCTCTCTAATTGATGTATTTGAGCACATGTTGCATTATGACTCGTTTAGAACACTCCTTTTTAAAAAGGAAAGAAAGATGTTAGAAACAAACGACTGCCATTAATATCTGAAATAAGGCAATCATGGAAAACAAACACAACTAGTGGATATACAACAGCATATATCTTCTCGCATTACTTGTAGTGTTCCGTAATACTAGTTGAAATTGCAACAGTATTTGCAATCCGCAAAGAATTTGGAAGGGATGGCACGAGGGCCTTGCTTACGCTCCACAGGCGGGGGCTTAGCCCATTGTGCTGCCTTCCCGGAATACAAAGGCGCAGTACTGGCATAAACGGTTCATTTTGCATTTCAGGGAAAAAGTACTAAAATGTAGTCTCCTTCAAATTACAACCTTCGATCAAGATGAAAGGACTAAAAAATGTTAGAGAAATTTAGAAAATATAGTTCGTGCATCATTAAAATACTAAAAATTAGCACATACACTTCTCAAACCCGCAAATAAAGTACTTTATTCCCATATCGATCAGGTTTTTGTCCAGTTTCCCTGATCCATTGAGCAAATGCTGAGATGGCCCCTTGTCTTGCTTCTGGACGTAAATGTAGGGTCACCATGCGCACTTTTTGTTAAACTCTCCTTTTGCTTGTAATGGTAAGAGTAGAGGTAAGGGCGAGTTGCTATTTTGTTAGCAATGCAGAAAAATCATTCGTGCAATTCTTGTACAGATGCAAATAAAGTTTTTATAACTTGGAAACAAAAATTACTATTTTTAAATGTTGCTAATCTTGCGATTTTTAAAATTTATTTTTATTTATGTTAAACTTTTACTCATCTTTCAAATATGTATAGTTAAAATGACAGAAAGGAATTCTGGAACTCAATGAAAACGTGCCCAGATAATCTCCCCCCCCCCTTCGTCACATACAGTTTTTACTGCTTTTTGACTGTATAAATCTAAATCTTTATCTCAGATAGCTCTAGAATAAATTAAATGTTAAAAACGAGTCTTCACGAATACTGGAACATCATTGTACAATATACATGCAGTTCAGCAATTCTTTACATTTCGTCAACACCAAAAAAGGTTCTGCTCCATACCACAAATGTGAATAACAAGTCAATTTTAATTACGTACTAAGGCGTATTAAGTAACTTTAATTGCGGATTACATTTGTCTTTATTCCTTGCATGAACGCATGATATCCGCTGCATCTTAAGCAGTGACACATTGTGTATAAGAATTTAGTCTAAACGTGCAGTATTAGAACAGGCGAACACAATCAAATATTTGCACAATACGTTATCTTCTCACGAAGTAAAACGAGAAAGTAAAAATTAAAGAGCATTTCTAATTTATTGTGACCTTATTGTCATTATTTTATTATTTCACAACAAACACACATATTCAACACAGTTAATTCCGTACATAGATATCAAGTGATACAGATATATATTAATTGTTTTGCAGCAAAATAGTGGCACATTATAGTTAACGTTTTTTGGAGAAATAAGGGAAAGATATGTAAAATACTTATTGAGCACGTATTCATTAACGAGAGCTCTATTGTTGTGTTATTCTTAATCCCTATCTCTATGGAATGTAGATAACTGAACCCCAAGACCTAGCATTTGACGTGACTGTAAAATAGTGAGTTAATAAAATATGATGTGAAAATTTTGTAGAATGTGCACGTTTCTTATACGCTTCCACGGCACAGCACAGTGTGCAAACATCTTGGGTTATTAGGGCAGAACTCTGTATGACCTCACAGAGAGCGGGTTGGTAAGCCGGCACGAGGCAGAATCTGTTCTCCCAGACATTCGCGATTCGCCTGATGGCTCATGGACCAAAGGACCTGAACCGGGCGCGGGTATCCATGTCTGTTACAGCGACTAATAAATCTTATTCTTGAGTGATTTTGAAGTTTGTTGTGAAAAGTTATAAATGTATTAATTTTCCTCCCTTGTGAATCTGCTGACCACGGACCGAGGAGCCCACAAGTGTGTCTAGTGTAAAGTTTAATATGTGTCCCATGAGGGACAGAGTGGATACGCGACGCGGATATTCGAAACCGACATGCCCTGAAGTCCAACTATCCGCGCCGGGTATCCGCTATGTCCCTCATGGTGACACATATTAACCTTTAATTTCAGGTGCAATTCAAAAGTACTTTAAAGACATGAGAATTATCATTTATGAAGGCGACACTTCAATTTCAATCTCTTCCTCTGTCTTCCGTTCATCTCCAATTTTGTGCCTCTTCCTTCATCTTCAAAACTAAGTCTTATATGTGCATCTCCTCGCGTAAGAGACTCTTGTATCTGTTCTTAAACTCCAATAGAGGTTTTTACGAAAAGAAAAACCTCATTTCATTTGGAAACATCACATCCACTGCGATCGTTTTGAATTTACTGATTTTGATGATTGTAACTACGTGCTACGATGCGAAAACTTCATGCTACCTATTTCCGTTACTCACTTCCGAAATCCACGTCAAGTGCAGTTCGTTTGTGTTTGTTGAAATAAACTCTAACCTGGGTCGCGGAGCCACGTTTGTCGAGCAATATCTGTGAGTTCTAATTAATGACCGTGTCATCAGTGTAGGCCGATTCCCTCAGCAGCAGTTTTATGTCACCGAAGTTAGCCTTAGTTCCGATACTCAGATAAATTCAGGATGTTATTGTAAATTTCTCGCATTACAAATCCCTAAAGACTTTGTGATTATCGCCCCACTTCTGTTCGGGTTTCGAGTGCATAGATTTCAAATCCCTCGCGTAGCATTGCGTCAACCGCATGCAATATTTCCATACGTTGCGGAACAATATCTCGCTGTATCACGAGAACAAACATGCGTTAAAACTAAAGTATTCAGAAGGAGTGCGAACTGCGATCGCAGCCTGAAACTGTGAAGAGAAAAAGAGAGAGATGGAGAGAGAAAAAGGAGGAGAAGGAACATGCAGTCAGATTTAGTACATTGTTAATTGTGTAACATATTTGAAATTGTTAATAGTGTGAGACTTGTAAGACCTGTTGACAGATAAATTGATTAAATAAAATTATATATAATTAAATTGCATTGTGTTACAAACAATAGATCTTCACCCTCACCATTGACTCCTTATATAATACGTAGATATACAATACACGATGGATGTTTGATTGTAACACAATGTAATTTTGTTTATAATTACTTATAATTATAATTACCACTACACTAATATTATTATAACTATATTTAGCATCATAATGCGGAAATAACATTTTAGTAGTGCAAATTAATTAATGTCTATTCAATGTTAAAAATTAATAAATGATAAAAAATGTGAAGTGTTATTAAAAACTAAATATGCATTCGAATCACTCTGTACAGGAAATACAGGATACCAGCTAGAGCATTTTGCAACTACTCGAAATAGGGTTTCTCCAATCGATAAGGACCTAAATGAAAGGCACCGACCTGCGTCTTCGGAAACGCTAAGGCACGTCACTAGTCTCTGTTAGAACTCTACTGGAAGTACATAACACTCTGTTCTGAAGACTGATTCGTTTCATTTGATTAATGAATTGATAAAAATAATTCAACTGCTGAACGCATTAAATCTTTTTACAGCTCTGCCACCAAAAGAACTGCGCATTAATGATTCGTACTCGTTGATTACGCATTTTTTATTTACAAGATAACTTCGCATTCAAAGAACAAAATGTCTTCATTTATTTCCTAACGCTCTTCTAATCTCATGTTCACAGCAATTTGCACATATTCTTTCATTATAAGAGATTTTTTACATCCCTAGGGACAAAACAATGTGCTACAAGCCTACTACTTCTTCCTCTGTGAAACACTTAAAAACAAAAGCTGGACGTGGGCCATACTGATGATGCAAGTAACCATCTTGGAGGTGGAAGCATTTGCCGTCCGGAAGAAGGGACGAAAGTGATAGAGTTCATCGCGTGAGCAATCCGCTCCCACGCGTCCCCCGCGCGCGCAGGCCTCGCTGGCAGGCGGCGCAACGCAGTCGAGTGGAAACGCCAGATTCTGCGCGCCTCCCCCCCCCCGCTCGGCCCTTTTGTGCACCCGCCAACAATCTGCGCGCTCATCGCCCGCCACCCCGCTCCCCCGACTCCCCGCCCCCGACGCCCTGCATCTCCAGTGCTGCCATCTGTACCGCGCGGGCCTCGCGGATCTGCTTGTGCCTAATCCCCCCGCCCCGCTTCCTCCGGAAACAGCGCGGGCGCCCGCAGCCAGCGCACTGTTCGGGGCCTTGTGGATGACCCACGCGGTGGCGTCTTCGGAGTCTTCGGTAGCGATCTCCAAGCACTCGCTACTTGGTTCCCTTAACAGCCAGAACACACCAGGCGCCGCTTCCATTAGCCGAGAACAGTGATTAGAGGGGCCAGATCATCAGCGGATCCCAGAATAAATTCCAAAATAATTGATGGAAAATTATTTTAAATACTTCAAAGGTAATATTGGGCGTAATTCATGGTAACTCAATTGGAAACGTTTACGAGACATAAACATTTTTGTAGTAAGGGATTTCAATGGGGTTCATAAAGATTACAAGAGCTGGGAGTCATTTATGCGCCACAATTGGTCTACTTAAGACACAGCACATGGACAGCAGATGGAACCGTACGGAAAAATTAATATCACAAAAACTATCCCTTTGATGGTTACTATCGTATACTTCCGACCTCTTCATTTAATAACTACAGCTAAATGTATTTAGACATATATTACAATCATTTTCTGCAAATTTGTAGTAAAATATTTTCAGTTTTGAAGCTATGACAATGTCATTCATATTTTGAACATTTTTTGTTGCTGCGTTGCTTTCCGCGGAACGTTGATGACGTCGTCCTTTGAATTAGTTAAACATTCACTCAGTTGCAACGAAGGAGCAAATATTCTGTATACCAACTGGTACATCTTATCTAAAACAAGATAGAGAAACTACGCTATAATTCGTCGTTGACCATCTACATTATTATGCGACCGTTAATTTTTGTCGCCGAAATATGCAAAGAATAGTAAGTCGTCGACCCTATATCGAAACTTTCGAAATGTTATGAAGTTGATTAACTGTTGGTCCGATGGTGTGAAAATTCAGGAAACCTCATTTAATCATGCTCGTTTTCGAGGGCTTCTTGTTTAAAATTCCATTGGCATTCCAATTCATGAGGACTAAGTTACTCTTGTGTACATGCATTACCAAAGTTATTGATAAACGCCGACAAAATGGAATTTTGATTATTACTGATTAAGGAAGGGACAATTGAATTTATAAAGCTGATAATAAAGCTAGATATGAAATTGAGAGGGTAGGAGGAGTGTTATTGTTGTTGCTAGGTTTTTTGGTTCTGGACTGTTTGCTTTTGGTTACCAACTCCAATACGTTCTTGTAGTAAAAAGATTCTAGAATACGTAAGTCTGCCCGATGAGCGCTCTTGCTCAGTTTACATTTATGAGTATTCTTCTTATCGGACAATTAACTGATTAATGCCTTTCTGCACAGAAAATACAAGCTAGTTCGTGATTACAACTCTTTTTATGTGCCCGTAATAGAGGCAACGAAAGCATTGAACCGGGCCTATACTTTTGTTCGTTTATTCCGACTTCACACATAGGTTACACATTTGCTTAGTTTGTAGCATGGTTTTTATGTTCAGTGAGTTGTTAAATTTCGCGGCAATCACCGGTATTGAACAATTATTTTTGAACAGTCTGGTGGCACTTAAGAGGGAGAGGTGTTGTGATTTGAGGTTTTGATGTAATTCCTCTTGGGAGATGGATACGTGAACGTTCTTTAATATTACGGAGAATTTCTTGTTTTCCGGATCTTTCAACGAGTGAAAGTTCCTATTTGATTGAATTTGGTATTTCATGGCTTTTCTAAAGTCTGTAACGGTTGTAAACTTAATTTTTATATTGTTGTCATTATAGTCAGAGGTGAATTGGAGAGTTACGTTGTTCTTTATTTCCCTATTATAATCTGCTACATTTGAGATTAATTTCATATAAAGTTGGGGGATTTTCACGTTTTGGGAGGTTTCCGGGGGTTTGCATCGATGAACGGAAACCTTTTGTCTTGGTTCTCCAGATTTACTAAAGATCCGAATTTGTTGCCAACTAGCACTGAATATTGATAGGCTGCGTCTTTGATGGGCTTTTTAAGAGGTTATTCTGATATATTTCTCTCTGCATGGACTCTTTTCCCCACATTTCTGTTTACGAACACTTGCGGTAGGAGCATTTCACTTGCGGTAGGTGACACATTCACTGCGCCATTGCACGGAGATTGACTACTGACCTGCTGGGAGCCACCTATGGCCAAGTCAAGGTATGAGACACTTGTTCCATCTAGGCTGCCGTCGTGAGACTGCGAGTTGAGATGGCCGTTAGGGTGTTGAAGTTCAATGCTGAAAACGCCAGGGTCGTGGCTTTCAAGCTGAAGGGAGGGGTTAACCTCCATGGCGCTCTCTGGGTTGAAGAGGAGCGCCATTGAGTCTGCTACGGCTTGGCGGAGGCCAAGGCCTGCCGAGGCGGCTTCACTGTTTATGTTAAAGTATTAGCACTTGACGAAGAAATAGTATGACTGAAGCACTGTTGAAATCACTGCACTAAATTATGAAGCACTATTAGTATGTGAAAGACGCTAGTCTGGGTAGACCGCGAGAGCTGAGTGATAACAGATCGACACTGGCGGTATTTCCAGGAGCTGTTCTGCCGGAGCTCCACTAGGGACGACGCTTCCGCACAGAGGCTCGAAGCAAAGTGCGCCTCAATAGCTGTTGCGGGTAGATTTTGGTCAAAGAAAAATAAGCTAATTCAAGGCGGATTGTGATGTTAGAATTGTTACGAATTTTATTAGCAGTTGTACTGTTGTCGAGCGTATTTGGTAGATACCAACATTAAATTATCTCCAAACTTTGTTGCAATGTCATCAGGTCTTGATGTTAAATGAAGATACAAAGTTTGAAACTGTACGATCTTATAGGAGATATGAAAGCAATCATACATTCCATACATTCATTGTGATATAAACTATCTGCTTCTGACGCTCTTCGTGCTAAGACTACTTTTAGTCAACTCTCGTAAGTTGCACTCCTAAGTTTTCACGTAACATTGCACACTTAACTCCAACCCACACTTCATGGCAAGTCACATAAAAATAGTACGTAATTTTTAGTTTATATTTAAATCCAATATTAGTACTGGACAATAATATTTTTGGAAAAAATAGTATCTTCTCGACATTGCTTGTTTTCCGTATATACGTTAAAAATATTAAAACATTCGATGAAACAGACACCCACAACCTTTTTAGTGGTACGTATTAATTGGCTCAGCCTTCTCGGCTAGCCAGTCCGTTGAAGATTCATTTTATTATTTTCTTCAAATAAACAGTATTTATACATTTTTACAAATATGAATTTCAGTATTCATCGTTCGAAATTAAACATTTGATTCAGGTAACAAAAAGCGAAGAAATATTTGACTTAGTTCTCTTGACAATGGCCCTGTAAATCTTTTCTCTCTCCCTTTCCTGTTGCACCTGCGATTTGTCTAACCTCATCTAGATCCCTGTGTCAAGTTAGCGCCAGACGAGCTGGGATGGCGCCGCAGGTCGCGGCTGGTGGCGGGAAGGTGGAGGGGAAACGGAGGGGAGATGAAGAGAAGTGGAGGGAAGGTCGCTGGCCCGCCGCCTGGCGGGGGGGGAGGGCGTTTTTCGTCCACCGACACGCCGGCCGCAGCTCCGCCAGGCTATCGGTCACTCGGGATGTTGAGATAACCGCGCTCTCTTCAATTCTTTCTTCCTCACACGCCACTCGCGCCCTCTCGCCGTCCCACCCTCCCTCTCTCATTCTGTCTGCCGTTCTTGCACCGGCCTCCCTTTTTGCAATTTGCGTCGTAATCTGTTGCCGCCAAATTTACGCGGTCCGGTGTTCAATCAAACGCTCACGCCACGACGCAACTTCGCCAATTTGTGGCGCGGGCCCCGCGCGGCCCCTGCTCGAAGCCCCGGCCTTCGACGCGGGTGGGCGGAGAGCGCAGGCCGCGCCTACTGAATTTTTGCGATGTGTGGGCTTTTGCGCGCCATTCGACATCTCTTTATGTGTGTACGCACTCGTATATACGCGTTAAAAATGTTTCGCGGCTCGGTTATCCATGCGAACGAGTGCGAGAATTCTGTATTTATGAGGATAAGTATGAGAATTCATGTAGCGCATTTAATGTAATTTTTGAACTTTTATGGCTCTATGTGTTTTTTTTCGTTCTCTTTCACCCGGCGTGTGGTGTACTGAAACTACGTTCTCGTTTACCTTCATTTGTTTCGATTTAGACCACCGTAATGCATTTGTTCTTCTTTGTGTGCTCTGCCATGTGTCCGTGCATTGCCATTTTTGTGCATTTGGTTTGCCAGGTAACAAAAGCATTAGCAGAGTTCTGATCTACTGTCTTGAACTCCACTAGAAAACCAACAAAACCACCGCAAGTAAATCTGAATCCTGTTTAATTTCAAAATGAAGAGAACACGATCTGGAAACATCTTAATGAGGGCTACAATAGAAATAAGACAGTGTTATGGTATTGAAATAAATGAAATTAGATCGAAGAGCAAATATCCTTTTCATGCAAAATGCCTTCTAAATAAATGGGACGTACTCTGGATTTCAGAATTATTTTTTTTCCTAAAACTATCTACATGTGTATTATTTTATATACTGTTTTAAGATAAGCTAGAGGTTGTCAGTGGAGAGTAATATTTCTTTATTTAGATCTATACCTCATTTCTTCAATGTCAGTTTTCTAATGAAATGAAAAATATATACTGGTAAAAGTAGAGAGTTTAGGATTGAAGAAATGTAATTGATATAAATTAAGAACTACGTATACAAACTAATCTGTAGAGTTTAGAGGTTCACAGTGTGTTGAACACACATGATATTTTTTTCACATACACACAATCATATAAATTACTTACTAAGAAACTATTGTTAAAATAATTTTGATGAAAAGAACATTACATTAGGATATTGCATAGATAACTAAATTACATCAGCTGATATTACTTGTCAAGCGAGAGTACATTTAAAAATTTTGAGATACATTTGTTTGTGAGAAATGGTCATAACATTTTTGTTTTAAAGTAAAACCCTGTGTTCAGCATTCTAAAATAAGACTAGAAATATCATCAGTACAAATACAGCGCTAAATGGGCACAACAGTGATGATCGTCATTAATAATTCGGATCAGAAATTTTCATTGAAGTGATGATGGTCTGCGACCATACGAGTATGTAGTTTTCGTTGTGCCATGTAAATTGGAATTATTTCAGATACAGAAAACATCAGTGCGTTTACTAATATCACAGGTAATTTCATAGGTTAAACTGCAGTACACTAGTCAAGAGACGCAACAGTTATCAGTTTAAGCAACGAGTGAAAATATTTCACTTCCCTCTACGCAGTGCCTTATTGTCTGTTTGCTATCATCATTCTGTTCATCCTTTCAATTACAATTAGGAAGTAAGCTATTAGTCCAAAATCTGCAAACATGTGATTCTGTGTCATTAGAGACCCAAACGAACAACGAATTTCCAGCCTATTGTACGCGCGGTGGGCGTGGAGCGTGTCCGCAATGCAAAACACGGCTGCAAACGCTCCAACTTATGATGTGTGAAAATGTCGAGGATTGCAAATGCATCTCCCCGAAACAATTGGCATTCGCAAAAAAGCCGGGCCGGCGGAGCGGGCGGCCGGGCGCGGGACGTGCAGGCGCCATTGCCGCTGCGCTGCCGCCGTGACGACATGTCGATAGTGAGCTGCTCGACGCCACCGCTGGCGGCCTACCGCATCTCTGCCGATCTTACTTCTGCCCCCATCGCCCTCTCATCTCATCCCACTTGATGCATCGCCCCCGCGCTTTCCCTTTCCTAACCCGTTTGCCCACCTCCCCAATCGACCAACTACATACCGTTTTGTTCGATTGATTGGTGAATCCAGGCGCGACAATAGCTAAGGTAATGAATCCTGTGTAGGCTGAAGTGTAGTACAAGTGTTTTCTTCGTGGTCTACCCCGTCGTGCTGTCAGATCCGTCGGCGACCTATTTCGACTAACGAGGTTTCCCTCAATCAGGTATCTCTCATCAGCAGGGAACCGCCCCCGCCGAGACAAGCGCTAAGTTCCCAGTGTGTATGGTGTTGTGCATGTGTGTGTGTAAATGACGGGTGAATAGGTCAAGTAAGAGGAAGGACATATCGCGCGCAGTCCATGGCCCCTTTGTTAGGGTACTGCATTTGCCGGGTGTTGATCGGAGAATCCTCTGAAAACTACCGGTCAAGGCAGCCGGCCGCTAGAATTCTCCTCCAGACAGCGACTGAATACTTTCCCGTTTTCCTCCTTAGTGTAAGGATATTTACCGTGATCTACTTAGTATTATATTGATCAATTATACTTGATCTACTTCTGTCTGTTTTTAAGAAACATTTGCACGTCCTTATAAAGCACTGTCAACGTTGAATCCCACACTCAGAAATTTGTGGATACCAATCTTCCGGGGTAGTGCTGGGGAGATCGGTGCGAAAATACACAAGTGGACGTGTATGTGGACGCAGGATGTCACGTTGACATCGCTACCTCATGGGATATAGTATGCACGACACTGACTAGCGTAATGAGCGACACTGACTAGCGTAAGTCAATGCACTTGGTTGAGAGAAGTTACTCAAAAAAGGGAAAAGTTTGACAGATCTGCAAGCTTATGAACGTCATGAAAGACGATGGTATTGCTAGAGATAGTGAGGAAGTCATTTAGAGACGAGCTAAATGTGAACGAAATCACTGACGATTTAACCTGCAGTATTCCTGCCAGCAGTAATCCAGCAGTAGATGATAATGTTATCTCTTCTTGTAGTGACCTGTCTGGCACTAAATATTGGTTCATTGCGGTTCAGGGCGCCTTACACCGATTCTCCGGGTTCGCTCCTCCCTCCTTAGCCGCTCCACGTGCCACTCTTCCTCTGCCTCTACGTATCTATCCGCGCCACTTTACTCTCGTTCCGCGTTGCTCCTTCACCCTCTCCACCTCCCGCACATCTCTTCTTCCCTTTTCTCGTGTCCTAGCCCTCTCCAATGCTTCCCGTCATTTTCCCCCGTTACAACCGTCTCTACCCCGACCATTCCCATCGCCACCCTCAATACCCTTCGTTCTTCTTTTTGCCTAATGTTCTCTTCTTTACTCTGACCTTTTCCATCTCTCATTACGCCCGCTATTGTTCGTATCTACGCCCCTATAACCAATCAACAAACCGTATCTCTTCGCACTGCCTCGGTCTGTGACACGCCGCCTCACTAAGTTTTACTCCGTAGTGTACCGCTGAGTAATTCGGGCGCGCTTAGACCTGCCCCTGTTCTTCCATTCTCGGCACGCTCGCACACCTCGCTCTCGTCCACCCACGCACAGAGCCACTCTGCGCCGCGCCGCGCCGGGGCAGGGGTTCGTTCCCTTGCCAGGCCCGTTCATTTCCCTGCTCCGTTTTGGACACGGCTCCACCCCCCCCCCCGGTACGCACGTGCTCCACTTTCCACCCGCTTTATCGCTTTGGGGAGGATGCGGATCTCAGTTCCGCTCTGCAAGCCATTGTTCTAGTTCTGTGATGGATGATTACGGGCGCGTCAACGGCTAAGGTCATTAGTCCCGTAAGTGTAGGGTATGCTTTTTATCGCTGGCGGTGACGGTGACCTTCCCCAGCTGGCTGGCGAGATTCGCTGCCGAAATACTACATCAGCTTGCGGGCATTTTCCCCAACCACGTATCTCCTGCCAGTGGCACCGCTTCAGCTGAACAAGGCCTATACTTCTGGTTGGTCGCCTGACAAGTGTGTGAGAGTCGTGCATGTGAGTGTAATTATGAGCGAGGAAAGGACAAGGAAAAGGAATGAAAGATTGCGCGCGGTCCGTGGCCCGTTTGTTAGCGTACTGCTCCGTCATACGCTGGTGACCTAAAAAACACAGAAAACTACCTATGTGATCAGCCGTCCGCTAGATTTCTCCGCCAAACAACGGTTGAATTCGACCTAACAGTCTAGCAAGTCTCGAAAATCCTGCCTCCGTTAGTCCTGAAACCCAGCGACCTCCCGGTCAGAGGCACTGCAGTGACAGTGTTAATGCCCTGATCCGCCTTCGCACATCTAATTCTTTGAAGCAAACTTAGTCTTCATGAGCTTTCCTTCGACAGACAGGCACAGAAACTGGGACGATTTTAAAGGTCACCTACAACTACATCTTTTACCCCGTCCGGCAGTCGAACCAGAGATCGTACCACGGGAAGACGGACACTGCCGAAGAGCAACCTTAGGGCACTGTGATGAGGAAAGATGAGTTAAATCGAGTTTAATTGTGAGTTTTTAAAATTGTTTTTCTACATGTAGTTATCGACTTCAGGTGAGTGAGTAGTAGAGTTTATTAACTGCGGCATCTGCAACTAATTAGGTCATTCATTCTGTAAGTGTTCTCTCTTGCATTACTGGCAGTCCCAACGTGTGTAGTGTGGCAGTGTAGTGTGTATAAATGTGTATTTTACGTTTAGGTCTTTGCCTTTTTGCTGTACATTGTAAATACCAACTCATAAGCACGAAAGGGGAATTGTTTCTGGAGGAACGAATTATTTTTGAACAGCAAATCAGATCAATCAGATCAATTGATCAGAAAAATTAATCAATTATTTAAAAAGGTATCTACAATTGCATGTCGCTAGTATTTCATAATAATATGTTGATTATTAATATTTATTAATATCGTCTTCTTTGTGTTAAAAAAGTTTTATTTTTAATTCGAAGCGTGCGGCATACAGCCCTTCGGCGTTTTCAACAGAAGACCTCGTGAGATGAAAACACGGGCGGATACGGCTTTTGGAATTGGCTTATAAGCGGCTTCCTGGTGGCGTGGGGGGGGGGGAGTACGTGCACTCGCTCGCTGCCTGTCGACGTCGCTGAATAAATTATGGCCTAACATTATAAAAATGTAATTATCATGCATTAACAGAATTATACGCGCAATTTCCGGCAATACTAATCAGCCTTGTCGGGATCTCTTTCGGCCGAACGCGCGCCAGCGGCAGAAGAGGTTGGTGGCCGGGGCGAGGACGACGAGGACGGGGGGGGGCGGTTGGTGTGTTGGCGATGGACCGTTGTCAAACCCGACGGCGACTGTGGACGTATAAACTTATTTCTGTGCAACGGAAGGATTGGGGTCAATCTCTACCACCGTTTCTCGGCTGTTCTCATTTATTCTATCTTTGGGGTTGTAGGTCAAATCCGGATTAACCTGACAATGAGTGGATTTTGTAAGAGAGAACTAATTCCCAGTAGGTTTCCTCGGTGTCATTTAATTTTCACACGGCTTTACAATTGGACCATTAAAGTATGTTCCTCCTTCACTTTCTTCAATCGTCTTTATCATCACCATCATCCTTATCATCAACATTATATCGTTTATTTATTCATTTCTCATAAGGAGGAAAATTGAAATTGGTTGAAGCACTGTCCTACAGACAAAAATCCGGTGGTCTCATGAAATAAGTTTTCGTAACTGTAATATGTACGTGATAGGTCAGTGAACAGTCCAAATATCTACGCCTAAGGAAACTGAAAATGCAATAACAGTGCCTGTGCATTCGGAAGTGTTAACTACAATAAAAATCATAAACTATCTTAATCGTGAATATACGTAGGTAGAACTCCAAACTAAATTCTATTAGAATAAACACGAAACGAAGATCATTGGAAAATTATACGTATATATGATATTTTGATTGGTGATGAAATTTTAATTGAACTTGAAAATTAAGTTGCTCTCTTGATGTAAGCTAATGGCGAAAAAGAATGAAGTCAGCAAATAGTAACGAGAACTGAAAATAATTATTACTGTGGTTTTCGTTTAGCTACCAATGTAGTTTATAAATGAATTATATTTCTGTTACCAAAACCGTTATTTATTGATTCATCAGGAAATATTTAGATACTGGTTAGATACTGGAAATATTTAGATCAGTGGTTAGCCTGTAATATGAGTCACTCCATTTCAGTCTTCACTGTTCTTACATTGGTACCTTATGTGAAACAATTTTGTTTTAAAAATTGTGCATACTTTCTGCCAAAATGAAGATTGTATTAATGCGCCCTTGATACGTAAAATGGGTCGCTCCACAATCAAACAATATTGAAGAAAGAATCATTTTACATGAGGTGCTTATGTCACATGGTAGGTTAAATACATTCAATTTTTTCATGCTTTCAAAACAGTAATATGTGGCTTTTCCCATTGACACATGTAATTCTGATAAACACTTTAGTAAGAAGTATTCCAAATAATTCTATGTTTTCGTGATTAATGTAGTTGTCTAAATGTAATTATCTATTTCAAATTGTAAAAATTATTTCGGGGTCGTACAAATATATTCGTTCCCATCGAATAAAACCTGATTGCAAAGGCAAATTTTTGCTAGTATCCCTTATCACGCCCTTGGCGACGGAATCCACGAACTGTGGAGATTACATGGAGATCGATTATTTAACTACATTCGCTTCCAAGCCAACAAAAGAAGTTCAGAGATAGTGACAGTACATTTATGTTGAGTAGAAAAACAAGGGGACATCTCAGCATTTGCCAGCCAATCTATGTAACCGAACAACAAACGTAATCGATACGGGGGTAACTGTCTAGAAACAGCTGACAATAATTTTATCTAAGCATTTTTCTCAGTACACTACCTTTGGGCCCTTTTTGCGAGAAACATTGCCCAACTCAGTAGGTGGAATGTCTTCCCTGATGCAAAAAGTGCAAAGAAATAATAAGCGACAACGCTGCTGTTAGGAATGGACGCAGATAACTGCACCAGCAAATTTTCTCCTCTGGTCTTGGCCTGTTGAATTTTACCCAACATCACGAGAGGGATTTACTTCTGCCTAGGGCCAAACCCCGCTGGCGAGGCTAAATCAAGTCAAGTAATTGATGCCTCCACTCCACCGACTCATGACATCATGCATGTAAGCGGATAATCATTAGCTAGGTCGCTGGCGAAAAATTACATCCAATTATAGATGGAAATGAAGGTGATTTTATTTCGTAGAACATGAGATATAACTCGCAAATCTGCAGTTGCAGAAGTTAAATTCGGTACTCTGCTTTCAATTTTGATACTTTACACATCATTAGTTCGACCTTACAATTAATTACCCAATTTGCACTTTATCTGATTGTGTAGAGCTTTGAGATAAAATGCGTATTATCTTATGCTTTTCTATGTAACATGCATTTTTAAATTCATATTTCATTAACGTAAAAGCTTTCGTTTTACGCTTTCCACAGTTCAATTCTAAAAATCCAATTTGGCCTGTTAATTTCCTTCAGATGTACCTACCATATTCAGACAATAGTTTTAGTCTAATTATTGGCATAAATGCTATTCGATGTTATTGGACTTTGATAGTAGTACATGTTTCCTTAGCGTATTGCATTACTTAATAAAATCGCTTTTGCTGATCTTCGAGAAAAGGTAGTAAAATTTTTGATGAAACGAGTTTTAAAATGGTTATATTTATTCACTATTATATTTTACTATGTTAATTTATATCTTGAAAGTACCCTTCTATGTCAAGAACATTAATATAAATTTGCCAACAATTTCATTAACAGAATTTATTTTCTTTATGAATGCCAAAAATTTTGAAATCGTCATAAGTGTTAGAGTCGTGTTTAATATGTTAGAGTTTAATATGTAGAAGTATAACTCTCCAAAATTATGATTTTTGCTTACACATTATCCTGTCACAATTAATTGAAAGCAAAACAAATTAGCATTATTCCCCCAAGTAACTCATATCTTTGTGTATGGATGAACTTTTGCAGAATTTATTTTCTGAAGATAGAAGGAAAGCAATGTTGTATAAAATACAATAATAGATACTTGATTAATGAAATGAAGGTATCGTCTTGAAATGATAAGTATCTTGATCGTCGTGTGAACGATTTTTTTGTTAAATTCTATTTGTTTTTTAAAATGTTAAATAAAAATATGTCGTGTTACCTTAGGCCACATTAACGTTTTTCCGGTCC
Organism: Gryllus bimaculatus; assembly: GCA_017312745.1. Lineage (NCBI taxonomy): Eukaryota > Metazoa > Arthropoda > Insecta > Orthoptera > Gryllidae > Gryllus > Gryllus bimaculatus. Next base: position 4,261,872 of record BOPP01000043.1, read on the forward strand.
CACTGCACGAAATCCCCACAAGAGTTTAAATTTGTTCGTATGACACATATATTGCATTTGTCATATATGATGGTCTTTCTCCAATGTTCTCTTTAAATATCTCTTCTCGATGGTCTTCTTGAGTACGTTAAATGGAGAATAGAGGTTCCACTGCACTTACTTTTGTACGGGCGCAAGCGCGAAATTCTGTATTATAGAATTTCCCTTTTTTCCTCTTGTTCCAACCGACCTAAAACGTATTTTTTGTTGCCGACATTTCCAATGTTCCCAAATTTCATTTCAGGGATTTGTTCTATCCCATCCAAATCTATTCTAAAATTATGTTCATTTATTAGTGATTCCGGGCGAATCAACTATTAAGGTCATTAGTGCTTTAAATCGCAGATTTTTATTGCGAGAGGTGGTGGATAACTTCCCCTCTAGCTGGCGAGATCCCCAGCAAACGTACGCCGGCTTGCGGTGATTTTCCCCAACGAGGGATCTCTCCCCAGGAGGGCACCGCCCTTTCCGGGGCACGCTGTACCTCCGAGTGGTTTTCCGACAAGTGTGACTGTGTAGTGCATGTGTGTGTTTACATAAGGGATGAGGATAGGACAAGGAAGGTGACGGAAAGATTGCGCAGGGTTCGTGGCCCGTTTGTTAGGGTACTGCTCCGCCATTCACGTGGTGTTGATTGGAGAACCTCCTCCAGACGTCGGCGGCCGAATTCGACCTAGATGTCTAGCTAATGTGAAAATCCTGGCACCGTTGGCACTCGATCCGTAGGACCTCCCGATCAGAGACACTCCACCGACACCAGATGATGCCCTGAGCCACCTAAGCCAGTCCACCGAGTTGCGATTTTAAGCGCAACCACCCTGTCACTTCTTCTCTCGATCATTTCCCTGCATATATTTCGTCTTTCTCCCTCCTTTGTCCCTGTTCTCGCCACCATGACTCAGAGGGTCCCTCCCCCCGCCTCCCGGCCCCGCCCCTTTCGCTTGCGCGGCTTGGCCCCCCGGGCCCTCCCGCCGCCCGCTCCGGGCGCCCTAATTCCCATATGAAAAGCCGCCCGGAGCGGATGTGCCCTGCAACAAAATCTCTGCGGCCACAGAAACGCCTCTGCGCACCGGCGCGACGAGGGGAGGCACTGCGAATAGAAAGGCGATAGCAAAGGAGACTCTGTTGAAGGGGATGGTTTGGTATAAAGGCAAAGAAGATTGGGAGCAAAAACGAAAGTACACACCTGTCGGGATATCCTGCGTTTCGGAACACCTCATAGTAGAAAACACCAGGCGTATCATAAAAGTCTATTACATTTCAACGAATGAGCATTCACAAAGAAAATGATTTGAAATTGATACATTCCGATCAACAGCTAAGCCCTTCAGTAGGTATTAATGCATTTGCTGTGCAGTAATCCGAACGTGATCTGTCACGCAGCAAATTCGACATCTTACAAGCTGTAAGATTCTTTCGTATATTCAATATTATTATGATTCCTTACGAACAATTACTATATAACGTTGAATACTTCAATATTCATTTATTTTTTATGTATTTGATATATTAATGAATCTAAAAGCACTGTATAGTAACTATCGCCAGGAAGAGCAGAAAAATTGGTTGTTGCCTCCATCGACTAGAGGTGTGATTTGTCCAAACTTAGAGTGGTAGAGGAGAGAGTATATCTAGAAAAAAAAATAGAATAGAAATGAAAGTAGAGACATAGAAGTTTCGATTTGTGAGAAACAACGAGATGAAACTGAAGCTGAAGAGTACGTGGAAAGTGTAGAAGATGAGTTCAAAAGAGTAGAAAAGAGAAAAAATGGAGTATGGAGACGAAATCTAATTGGTCCTCAAAGGTACTTATCAGTCAATGACTGGCAATGATGGTACTAATGACGAAAGGTTCCAGTTGTCACTGGGTCACAGATGATAAGATGGAAGTCATGGGTGCGAAGGAGCGGAAGTGTAGAGAAAGCAAAGCGAGCGTGGTGATGGGGAATGAGATATGCCATGCGGAGGGATGAGGGTTGGTGTAGGGGAGAAATTCAAGATTAGCATGGAAATTAGTAGAAGGGAAATCTGTACAGCAATAGCTGACGTCAGATAGAAAATGACACAAATTACAAAACTGAAATTGTGTGTGTATATATATAAAGACAGAAGCGTACGCAGGAAGGACGACGAGGCGAAGAAGCGGGTGCAGAAACGATATGCGTGAAGAGAAGGCCGAGAGGAAAGGCGAGGAAGACGGCACAGAAGAGATCGTGGCGGTGCGATAAGTACAGGGAGATGCGGCGCTTAGAGCGGTGTGCTTGCGTTTTGCTGCAGCGGCGGGCGCTGTG
>BOPP01000043.1:4282034-4293933 GCA_017312745.1 Gryllus bimaculatus
TTCCGTCGCCGCGTCGCCTCGTCCCTCCTATAGAGCGTTGAGCTGCAAGCAGCCCTTATGATGGAGTGGTAGGGAAACCTCTCTTTTGTTTTCTTGGCTTCTTCTTCTACTCCCTTGTTCCCTCTTTACTTACCTTCTACAGTTTCTAGTCCCAAGAGTTTGCCATTTACGAGCTTCATATTTCACGGCCCTCCCAATGACATTCTTCCAATTGTGTCTCCTCTAGTACTTCTCGTATATAAGCGTTTCAGGTGAAAGCAGGTTTGCTACAATTCTATGTAGAACCAAATGACAGAAAAATCGTAAAAAATAATGCAGCATTTATAAATAATCCGGCGAGTGTAAATTACTCCCTTGGTAATTAGTCCGCCCGACTTCGTGGGACCTTCTTCTAAACGCACTGCCCCTCTCCTTCGTTAGTCTTCCCCTCTCTGGGCTCGAGAGCGTGGAACTTTAAAATGCTCGTTGTTGCGTCTCTGCCTTTGAAACATTATATTTTCACCAACTTCATCGTAATTGATTATGTGAATGGCGTATTCGACGTTCGTGTATTCATAATGTTGTTGGTTGGACCATTATTTTACTTTTTTATGTTCTGACTCAGAATTTACACCAATATTATTTTATGACAATAGTTTAGAGTTTAGTAATATTTGACTTCAACTTCCATTTCTTAAGTCACGAAAACAAATCAAAATATCCTTTAAAAACATGTAGACGGCAAGTGCAGATGAGTGTCCTAGACGCATTATTAACTTTATCATCAGAGTAAAACTGCAGAAATATATCATCAATTTATATCTTCTGTGTTGTAGAATGTGCATAGAGTTCGTAGGTACTAGCACACATCATTTTCGTATGAGTGATGTAAAATATTCTCTGAATATTGTAATTGTGTAACTTGTTTACGTTCCAAACGCAAAGAGACTATTACATAATTGAATTGTGATAGTTCAAATAACACAAATAATTTGTTAATATTCATACATCAGTTGAAAAAGAATTCAGTGACTTCGGTCATCAAATTTTCATAGTCGTCGTGTATTCTCATCCTTAGGCTCAATCTGTTGCCTTGCCTACTCAACAATTCAATGCGTAGAGAAGCTGCGGCGTTCTCTATCCCACAATATGAAAATAATATACACCCAGTGTTGTTTACATAGACATATTTTTAATTTAATGAATGGGAAAATGGAAAATTTGTGCATCTCGAATTTACGGAGATCAAAATTTCATTTTTTGTCCAGAACCAGAAGAAGCTACCAGATTCGTATTTGGTCACCGCATTAAAAGAAACCAATCGAGTTGGGGGGCACTGTCCCTGTTGTGTATTTACGTTCAGCCTCAGTAGCTGTAGAACGGAAGATTCGTGTACCTCTTAGTCAATTTTCAATTTAGGCGTATTCGTGTTCAACTGTATTTTCAGCATAGGTCTGTTGAGATTGTTCAATCCGTTTCGAAGTAGAGCAAAGCGGTGCGGCGTCCGCAACCATCCCGTTCGTCCAAGCGGTGGAAACGCTTCCACGTGTGAGCGAGCGTGGGCGGTGGCGAGTGTTGGTGGGAGGCAGTGGCGCGGGGTGTGACGCTGTCGCTTCTTTGCAGCTCCGGCGCGGCCGCCCGGTCTCCAACTCGCCCCTGCGCCGCTGCCGGTGCCTGGCGGCGAAGCCGCGCGGGGTCGCTCCGCGGCGCGACTTGGCCGGCACGCCGACCAGCGCCAAGGTATTTCGTGACACTTCGATCACGTGAATGCTCTTACGAATCTCCCTCTCCCTCTCGCTCTTCCCTTGCGTCCCACCGACTTTGGAATGGCACAAGTATTTGGAGTAGAATCTCAGTAATGTACATGATTGAAAAACCTATTTCTTTTTTCTCTAAAGCGCTAATTTCGAAAGTCAATAACTAATTTTTCTCCCATTTTGATTTTTTCACTCTAATTTCTTCACTTTCATAATGTCATATCAATGTTATATTACATTTCTTTACAGTTTGTCTTATTAAACTATTACCTTTTCCATTTCTTTATCACAGTTTTGCCAAGTTTTTTGCTTCATATGAATTTCTGTATCAATTAATTTATCTCTTGACACTCTTCTATTAATTTCCTCCAGTATTTGGTAATGTATTTGATTAACTACTTTTGTTCATTGCTTTCGTTCAACATATTGTTCGTGTCGTATATTTTTTTATTTTAAAAAATGATTTACGTATGTCTGTTTTGGTTATTTTCATACATATATTACTCCGCTATTTTCTTTTATCTCAAATTCTCATTTCTCGTTTGAATTCTTTTCCTTTTACTGTTCCCTAGGATTTTCAATAATTTTCTGATCTACTTCTCCCTCTGGCTCACCGATCACAATTTCGTCGAACCCTCTGTGAGCTATGTAAAACGTGTCAAAATATCGACTTGCCTCGTGTTAAAATAATAATGAAGTCTAGTTTCTACAGCGAAAATTTGAGGAAAGCTGAGCGCAAACTCAGCAAACTGGCAGACTGTTTATATCTACTCTTGGGGCAGTACGTGTTATAGTATGTCAACGAGAGATCATGTAATTTCTTGTACATTTTTCGGTTATTCATTGACATTCAGATTCAGAACAATGTGCACCCATTGTTGCTCATGGAGTGAGGGTGTACCGTATTGAATTCTCGCACCATAATTGAGACTGTTCTTTTCTCATAAAATATATACCCTTCTATCCAAATCGATTCTGGCCATTCGTATCCAACAACGCTGATGGAAAATGTCATTTGGTTCTTTGAAACATTTATTTGTGAAACAATTTCTAAGCAATCAGTTTCCGACTGCACCCCCTTTTCTCCTTAGTCATATTTTCGTCATCATTCCTACATCTTGAAAAATATTTCAATATTTGAAATAATTAAAAAAATAATTTATATACATTTATAAGCTGTGAAAGATTTCAATAAAAAATGTGTGAATCACGGAAACCTAAGCTCGATTAACATGTGATTAATTACACTTTCAGACAAAGAATTAGAATAGTATGTATATAAACTCTCAACGTCCTAAAAACGTAGTTGTATTTATTAATTAGATTCTACTCCTAATACGCATGGCAGATTAGCTTTTTCATGCTCGTTCATATATCTCAGAAGTCGACATCTGGGATTTCTTCATCTATTTATATTTCTCTTAATTGTAAATGCAGTAGATATGTGAGATATTGTGTAGGACGTTGTATTTTCTTCTTCTTTTCTCTATTGTTGTCACGTAGTTTTGTGTTGCATGCTATTTACATGTGGTAGTTTGCTGTCTACAAATATTTGCAACATTGAGATAGAATGGCTAAATTAAATTATTTAATTGGAAATAAAGAAGGTAGGTCATATTTCGAATTTCCTTGTGGTCAGCGGATAAAAAGTTGAGTGATTTATCATTGCCAGGAAGGAGGAAGAGACAACGTCTTAAATGTAGTCTTCGTAAGCTACTTTAATATATAACTGCCAGATTTTTTAATCTAAAGTTTTTTGTGGTATGTGTATTGGAATGTTCGTGACAGTAAGATCAGAAGATTCTTGCCGGGAGATAATGCCCATTTTTACAATATTGACAAGGTGGCATTGAAAAACGATCATCCAAGCTACTAGCAAAACAGTTTCATAAGATGTCTCGCCTAAAATGTTTGGAATAGATCTTTTCTATGGAAAGCACTTACGAGAAAGAGAAGTTAATATTAATGTAAGAACTGCAAAGGTGACTCGTAACTGTCGTATGCAACTCTTGCTATGTAGTAGACTGATCTGATATGTGGAAACTAACAAAACCCCTTTTCTTATTATGTGAACAACGTTAATTGAACGTTTGCAATATGCGATTCTGAAATAATTATCTGTTTAAAAAAATCCATTTTGAGAAATTTTTGTTATAAAAATATGTTGTAAAATCAATGAATGAGTTAGGTTCAATTGCAGTAAGGTTCACTGGAATGAGAGTGGTCATTTAAAAAAATTCTCTATTGCACTTAATAAAATAAACTAAAATTCTAGTGCTCTAAGATATGTGTACAGCACATGCTGAATCTTTTACATTCTAGGAGTTTAAAAATGACATATTTCTTCCAATTTGGGACGATGCATAAAGTATGTTTATTGACTTCGTCCCTTTTTCTTTATATGTAGCTTACCGTAAATATTCACACGTAATTTTTCCCATTGTAATCATATTAACAATATTAATAAGAAGAACAATAATTTAATATTCTGCCGTCCAATCGATATTTAAGTGCATCATTGTGGATCCATTTAATTCACTAATTCTGATGCTTTCGGCAACAAATTTGCACAATGAGGTCGTATACTCGTTAGAAGCACTTCTAAGAACGGAACACAATATAACAGTTAAATTTTTTAAACAAATCTCAATTATCCTTCTTTTCTGACTCGTGGACGAGAAACAGAATTTTCAAGTTTCAGAATCTAGTATTGAGCTCCCGGTTTCGATTTACAGTACGTGAAATAAGAAAGAGAATTGAGACTTCGAATGTTATCTTGCATCTGATTTCTCTAGATACTCCAATTTCTTCACAGCCATCTAATTTATTTTTTAGTTTCTCTCCATGATTCGAAGCTCCAATATCACACTTCTATAAATATATACAACCACCTTCTATGTGATATATAGTAGGTATGATCAAAAACGCTAAATAAAAAATGAGACATTGAAGAATTGCTTCGCACATTTTCCATCTGACTCATAATTAAAGGAAATTCTCAGAAGTCGGAAGTTTAATATGCCAGCTACCTATTTATTCCTTTTAGTACGTTCTACTCTGTTTTATTTTATACTCTGACATGCACTGATACAAATTGTTACGTCGGTCCTTTAAAGTTCTCATATACCCTGCTAAAAACTATGCAGTAGGAGTGATTAAATTCCTACCCAGAAACCTGTCTCTATTTAAGGACTTCATATCTCAGTATTCAATAACATGCAAGTATTTTGTGTCCTCGTTTTGCATAAATCGGCTTTTTCCCGTAACCACGAGAACTGATGAATTTGTGTAATTTTAGTGCAGCACGTAGTAACGAAATTTCTTCTCATTAAAATTTGTTCATGAAAATATCCATTCGTCATCGATAGTTATGTTTGATGTCAATAAATAAAAAAATAAATATGGAAGAAAATGAGCGGATCTCACCATCCTGCCGGGGAAGAACATCGCCACCTCCCGTCTTAAAAACACACACTACATTTGCGTGTATTATGACCATAGCAGTTGATAGTCCACAAAACATGAAATAATCAATTATAGGGAAATGTATAAATAAATCCATAGTTTTTGCATTTTACCTTTTATACTTGCTTGCTGCCTAGTCCATAGTTCAGTGTGTTTGAATGTTTATTTATCTTCGCTTCAAATTCAGGGCCACAAATGGCAAATATGACAGCGTAAAAATTCAGTGTTAACGTGGGATACATACATTTATGAAAACTATGTATCATTTCACTATGTTTGCATTTTTCGAGTGTGTTATTTGACTCGGTACATTTCACAAAGAGGCATTGAGGGACACTGTGTGCAAGGTTTTGTTTCCTGCCTTGCGACGTCATAGATATCCTGTGGATTAGCATGGATTATCATTAGAGTATTTAAGGAAAAAATAATAATTGTAGTCAAATATTGAAATCTGATGATGTTCAGTATTTAAATTTTAATAGATTATTAAAAATAATTGTGGTTGTAGAAAAATGTTTTAAAAAAGCTCAGCTTGTATGAATTAAATTCATTTTAATGACATTAAAACAGATGTACATGGAGGAATCGTCGAAACATCGAAAATAAGCTTTTGAGACAATTTGATGCATACTTTATCGAATAAACTCTTTAGATATTTAGATAGGCTGAGCCGCAATAAGCACTCAAAAGTTGGTTTGATAAATATATTTTCTAAAATTCCCATTGCAGAAGCATATAAACACTGCAGAAATATGTAAGATGTTTATTATGTACAATAGAAATTAATATATTTGTTCAGAATGAAAAATTAATACAGAAATAAAAAGCAGTCGACTTGTGTAAATTGAAAGCTTTTTTATCCCGTGTTCTTTTTTTCGAACATATATTCATTCTTTTGTAAATAATACAAATGACATATTTATAGAGTGTTTACATGTTTCTGAAATACAAATTTTTGCATATTAAGTGTTTTTCAAACGAATTTTTCAGTGGTTATTGCGACTCAGCTATTCAAAATATCGAAGGAGTTTATTAGTCAAAATATGCTTAAAATGGTCTTAAGAGCTTCCTGTCGAAATTTCGACGGTTCCTTCCTGGAGACCCCGTAGTACATAAACACTTGGCTCCTGGAAGACGTCCGCGCCCTAGTCAACGGTTTGGCCGTTACACTGCGACCATCCGCACGTCGCCATGCGCGTATTTCGAATGCTTACTGGTTTATACAGAATGCGGTTAACCTGCGGCTTAGTCGGGAGATCAGACAATGCGGAGAAAGTCGGCTAAAGAGAAGGGGACTCCCTCGCGCAAACGGTCGTCGCAGTATACGAATGTTTCCAGTTTCGTGAAGACGGGGCCTTAATGGGCATACACGTTTGGGGGATATGTCATAATTTCCACCGCCTCTTTTATCCTCCTCGGTCACCGCGCGTCCAGTTTTCCATGCGTGGAGAGCGCTACGACCGGTTTACTTATACTATTGTACTTGCAATGGCGAATTTCTTCCGGGAGGCGTTTGTCAATGGTTCGCCCCGTCTCACAGATGTGACTGTGGGGGCAGCTGCATGGGATCTCACAGATGTCAAGAAACCATGGACGCAAACTTTATCGCGCACGAAATTTACCCGAATTTAGCTGCAATGATGTCATTTGCAGTGCTAGAGATGGCAGCTGCTTGCCGTACTGTTTGGTTGGCGGCTTTAGCATTGTGACTGCTAATTATGTGCCCTCGGGGAGCTCCATTATACAATCTAAATATTCCTCATCACACACGCCAGCTGCTCACGCGCGCCGATTACCAGAGTTCTCCAATCCTCCCTTTAGTTTCCGAACGACGATGAAAGCCGGCTTGCAGGTAACAGTTGAGAAGGGTCAGTTTCTTGTAAACACTGTGCCCTAGACTACCATTAAATTTACGATTCATCAACATGTTGAGGAAAGGCAATTTACCACCTCCATAGTGGCCTTAATTCTGGTGTGGGTGTTTCTGAATTAAGCCAGCGAAGGCCGCTGGACCACACTGCCCAGATACTGGATCTCGTATGTTGGTTTTAGTAAGGTACTCTCCAGGACCTCAATTTTGAAGGCTTCCATGAATAAGGTTGTCTCTACAGGGGACAGAGGTTAAACCATGACCGCCTCTTTTACTTTGTTATAGATTTGTCATAAATAGAAACATATGGAAATAAGGCGGAACGACAGCTAGACGAAGTTGGCCCGTCGCATTGTGACCGTGAGAGCGCAGTTCGTTGCGTATACAGAGGCCTCCTGGCCACAGTGGTAAATAAAGAGGTGACGCCGAAGCTGACGAGAGTGTCATTTACGCGTTGCTCCTTAAGTGCATCAATAAGGTGGGCAAAATTATTTATGGCCGACCTGATATCATCCGTCAAAATCTGAAGTTTCTCGGCTACACAGGGGGCAAGGGGGTTGGTTGGAGAGTTGATTATAGTGATGATCGGTACGTTCTACTCAAATGTGCTAATGTGTGTAGCTGTTGCATCGCGTTTGGAAATAGACGCAAGCGATGAGATGACCAAATATGAAATCTCTAAGAAGCGCCAGATTTCGCGAATTTAATAACTCGTGTGTCATAATTTTTAGATTTGTAATAGACTTTCCTCAAACAGGTATCAAATATCGTGGAGATTGAATTGAAGGAACAGTTAAACGTTGTTAAAGAATAAATAGGTCGTTGGTCTCGTATAAAATCGCGATTGATTCCGTTAGTTATGATTGAATGCCAGAATCATGGGTCCTCCTTGGAAATGTGATTATTCTGAATTCTCACACATTATGACTATACCATTCAGAAGATATGTGTATTTATAGATATTTGAGCTTCGTGCCATGAAGTGAGACTGTGAAAATAAAATAGGTGCCTGGGATGAAATAGGAGTCTTTGGTGATAATCAGGTGCAAGATTACTTTCCAAATCTCAATTCTGTTTTGTGTTCTCTTGAGATAACCCGAAACGTGAAGCTTAATACTAAGTCCGTTGACTTCGGTATTTGATTTCCAATTCAGAACGTAAAAGACAACAGATAAATATTGGGATTTGCTCGAAAAAATTGACTGCTATATTAGGTTTCGTTATCGTCGTGTAGGAGTCTCTGGTGGAAATAAGGTGCAAGATTATTTTCCAAATCTCAATTCTGTTTTGTTTTCTCTTGAGATAACTCGAAACTTGAAGTTTAATACTAAGTCCGTTGACTTCAGTATTTGATTTCCAATCCAGAACGTAAAATACACGAGATAAATTGCGATTTCGCGCAAAAATTGACTGCTATATTAGATTTTGTTCGTGGAAGTGTTGCTAAATAAAATTTGTTTTTTCACAGTATCATATGATTGCTGGGATTCTTTATGTTTCTCCGTTTCAATATAGAATTAATACCGAGAAGTTCAATCTAACCACCTTTCGAAATTTTAATTCAACTGAATCTCATAAGGCGGAGATCTCGAACCATCCTTGACTGCAGGGAGAACTGTTCAAGTAGCAAGAGAGCGCATGACATCAAAAAATCAATTAAAAATAAGTATTCTAATATCAGGATTTTCCAACTGGAATTAACTTAATATTAGTATAACATTTCGTATTTGTTTACTGGGTCTAAATTGTTATGCAGGCTGCATCCAGCCCGTGGTCCGAATGTAGAAGATCTCTGCATTATGGTGTGAAGGTAGAAGTGTAAAACACCGATGTTGTCCTGCAGATCCTGGTCAATGACCCCCATCTCGATTGGGTTTTCTCATTTTGAGAGTTCAATGAGAAATACAGTTGAACAAGAAATCGTGCAACTGTATCATGTTCGTTCATGTTCTCGCAATTCCTTCACGAAGAGATGAATGAGAGATTGTTGCCCATAGAAAATATTTTTTGTAACACCGGAGCGAATATTTTCTTAGTAAATCTTGCCAAAAATTGTTGTTGCTGCCTGCAAAATTTCAACTTCAACTTGAGGTAGCTTTCGGAGTCCGAAAGAAAAACGTGCACAAAATACACTTTTCCGTATAGTAGTCCACAGAGTTTGTGACGTTAAATAAATATACACATGTTACTAAGTTGGGAAGTCTTGGGTACGATATTCAACGATGGAAGATTGTAGACAGCATCTCGTCAAATGAATCAGACTGCGCCTACTCGGATGAGAATTCTAGAGGCCTTTGCTCTGATCGGCAGTTTCTGTGGTTTGCTCCAACTTCAGAATAGCTCACAACCGCTAAGCAACGTTGGCGCGATGTGTTTTGCAACTAGGAATAATTGTGTTTGTACTATCGAAAGGCCTGCCTAGTTCTTAGGGACGGCGGACGGCGCTTTCCCTCATGCCTTGCGGTCTGTCGTTTCTACCCAACGCAGCTTAACGCTGTCATATTTTATCCGTACGCCAGCGTGGCGCGGAATATGTCACGAAACGAAAGGTCGATTAAGTTAGCCAATGATGATGCTTTCGACCATTCAAACACAGACCGGCGAGAAATTCCAACATAATCATTCCATGGAACCGCCCTGCATCGCTGAAAGGGACAGCATCATACGAAACCAGTCAATTCCAGCCAGATACCCGAATGTTGTTTCTGAGCAATAGTAGACGACGCGTCACGTGGAGATACCTATCACTCGTAGGAGATGCGTAATGAAAGCTTTTCGTGAGACCCAAGTGCGTGAAAATTGAGGATCGGCTGCTAAATGAGGGGAACCGGTAGCTCTCTTTGGACACACGGCGTAAATTATTAAATTTTATTGGTCTGTAAGGGTTCAGTTACTGCGACAATGCAGCTCCTGTGGGTGCGAACTTGGCTCGTTTGTGGCATCGGTGGCTACATATAGGTTCATGACTTCCCGGTCAATCATTAGAACTTTTAAAGATCTTAAATAAGTCTTGTTGTTACAATATACTAAAACATAGCTAATGCTACACACATGATAACTTCTTGCACATCTAAAAGTACATGCTGTTTACTTAAATACAAATATCACTGTCACTGCTTCAAATAATAATATAATATATTAGTTAGACCATTTGTATCATTTGTTTGCGAACAAACACCCCATTACTTCACGATCCGAAGCGTATTTAAGAAGCATAAATCCTCCCTATATATTCATTTTCAGAAACGATCCCCGCGCTTACGAAAATAGCTGAAATTAGCGAAAGTTCTCTCAATAGAAAGAGACTGGGCTCTCACGGGGTGGTACGTAGGGTTCGGCTGAGAGGGTGGGGGGCATGAAGTTGAACTGGAGGAAACAAAGCTCAGAGAGATCGCACAAGAGAAGTTGGAAGAGAGAGAGAGGAAATGGGGCGGAGGTTAAGAGAAAGGAGCGGAAAGAGACGGAGCGGGAGAAAGACCAGTGTGAGGAGGTGGGAACTGGAGAACAAAGGGCGCACATTCCCGAAAAGGCTACAACCAAACACGGAAATGCGATGGAGATATGGCTACGTGGTAAGTGCTGCTGTGAATAATGACTATAACCTTCGACATGACACATTGCTTAAATATTACGCTAAAAAACCTCAACCGATGAGCGAAAAAGAAGGTATTTCTCTCGTGCAATCGTTTTTTTGCTGTCCAAAATCGAATCATAACGTACTTGATAAGATAGTAGGTAAAACCAACGACTATTTTCAATATTTACAGCCTGAGTGGTTTACTGCTATTCGAATTGACTGCACATTATCTATATAACAAAGCACACACTTGAGTGACTGATCAGACATTGCGAGAAGGAACTTGATGTCTAGAATGAAAGTCGATATTAGTCTTTTATAGTAAATAAAACAATATACTCGATTCAAAACACGTCTCTAGCTATCTATAATAAAGAGCCGCACTATTGAGACAGCACTGGGCGGGCGGGGCAGAATAGAGGGGGCACGTGTGCGTGCGCCAGGCTGGGGTTGCGGATTGTTGATCGGGCGGTGTTTGTTTTTTTTTTTTCGTTTGTGTGGGGGCGGAGGCGCGCTGCTCGGATCGTGGCGGAGGCGTGGCGGATTGGCGTGGCGCAGCGCTTCTAGGTATGAGACGCGCAGTGCATGGAGTAGCCTCGTGTGCGGTGGTTGGGTTTGTGTGGGGCGGGTATTGGGTGATAGGGGTCTTTACTCTTCGCGTGTAGGGATCGATACTCTGGCGGGGTGGGTCGGCACGAGCGAGTAGGGACGAAAGGGTGGTTTAGCTGGCGAGTTGGACGAAGGACGGAGGGACGACAGAGCGTGACTCTCCCAGCGGAGGCGCGCTGCCTGCTATGCTGCCCCGCTCCGCTCCCTCCTCGCACATTGCCCGCCTGCCCCGCCGCCTCATGAAACAGCTCCAATCCTCCGTCTGCCTGCCAGCCCGTATGGCCTGACTACCCGCGGCCTGTCCGGCCCGCCTGCGCCCATGTCCGTCTCCGCCCGCCCGGCTCTCAATGACACGCTTTGCTACTCCACCTGGCCGTCGCCGTGTCTCCCACCCTGCCTGCCGCCAGCTCCGTCCGCCCGATGATAGGTCAGCTGGGCGGCCGGATCCACTTAAGCCTCGGACACGATGGTGCCAGCCCTACGCGCCCTCCCTCGCCCCGCTCGCCCGCCCGCCACCGCCCTGCATGCGGTCGTCCTCTTATTCGCCAAATAGAGCGCCGGACAACGGCAAGTTATGGAAGGAGTGGCGTCCTTACTCTGGTGCGGGCGTGGCGACACGAGTCCTGCCCTCGGCCCGACGAG
>BOPP01000043.1:4327749-4350614 GCA_017312745.1 Gryllus bimaculatus
GGCTTTTAGTCCGTTCATTCCATTATTCTAAGGCGGCTCTCACACCGCCTCGAGTTTCTCGACACTTTATCGGCTCTCACTTTCGCATTCTATTCTTGTGATAACCTCGTTCTTGAACCTTTTTTATTGTTCTCTCTCACTTCTCGTTACTGTCATGTTTTCTCACTTCCTCGCCCTTCTAGTTCCCATCCTCTCCTCTATGTCCCTCTTCTCTTCTCTCAGTCTGCTCACATCCCCGTCTTCGTCTTCAGTTATCTGCCTTCTGTGTTTATTTTCTCACTTCTCATACTGACTTCGTAGTTAAGAGAAAGTATTGTAACGCTGCCACTGAAAATGGCGAACTTTTGCCAGAAAACATGTAGTGTGGTTCTGATATAGAGAAAGCGAATTAATCTTGTTTTTACGTGTAGTAAATAATCAAAAAATGAATTTTATTTTTGTTGTTTTTTCTCTCGAATAGCCCACAGGACGTTAGAAAATAGTGCACATTTTTGTTGAACACTGCAGTTTTGATAATTGCAAAAAACTACAAGCATTGCGAGAAAGTGTGTGCTGTTATTGCTCTATTAGTTCTTTAGTATTTATTCTCCACATCCTTCTTCTTTATTCCTCGTCTTGTCAGTTAATTTTCTTCTGTCTTTTTGTCATCCCATTTTCAGATTCTCCGTTACCTAACCCCCTTCAAATAATCAGCATGTTCTTTGCTCATGCGTTCAATAGTAAATTACAAACATAATGAAGGCTTTATCATGGAATAAAGTAGTTTTATATACCAAATTTGCGAATCAACTTTAAATACGCCGCCAACTTCTACAAAGGTATTCGCCGTGTGCAGGCGTTATCGATAGCGTCAGCGCAATGGGCTTTTCCGACTTTGCAACCGTTACTAGCACCGCCCTCTTCCCAGGCGTCTGCAGTGCACTTTATTTTCTATTTTATTGTCTAATTTGAAATTTGTTTTGTATTTAATATTGTCGCAGGAAACTCACTTTTATTCAACTAATCAGCGTGATTACTCTGGCCCCATTTGCATTCGGAAGTTGCTGTATTTTGCGTTTTGAACATGCATTATCGTGATTAATGCGGCACACGCGCGATCATTTTCGGCTAAATTGCCGCCCGATATCAGCGCATTTAACAACTTTGAGTGGAATCGCCGTTTTTCGTCCTTCTTTGCTCTGCGCCCCGCCCCTCCTCTTTTTGCTCCGGGCGAGTTTTGCGTCCCACGTGACGGGTTTTGCAGTATTTTGATGTTCTGTAATTACGGTGGCGCTGGTCTAAAAAGGCTCGCGACCGCTAGCGATCCGGAGGTCACTGATTGGATTTTAAATTACCGCGCTACTTGACAAGTATGGCACCTGCCTGGCTGGACCGCCGTGTGAAATTGTGTTTTCACTTTTTTTTGGTTTTGTTTTCACGCGTTCCGCAATTTCAAGTGATGAATCAAATAGCCGATGCATTCTTTCTGTGAAGAGAGATTTCACAAATGTTGTTCTCCGACGTTGCGATTGCTGTACGGGAAACGCGCTAACGAATTAAATCATCATTATCGAGGCCACACCAATAATTTTCATTGCGGTGTGCAGTGCTACAACGAGATTCGACGCAAGTTGTATCATGTTATTCGGGGTAAACATGAGACGACTGTTATTTAGTAACTCCGTTTCGAATATATTGGTGCAAAATTAGAACATTTTAAAAATTCGAACAATTTGTTTATGTGCTATTATCACACTGCTTTGTGGAGTTTTTTCTCTAAAAAGGAGACACGATGGAGATCTTTTGTCTAATAGCATTCATTTCATGGTCTTTGACGTTAAATAGGCATGCAAAGTTTCCACTACAACACTACCTGCGAACTTGTGCGAACAACATATTTTTGGTCAAATGAATTCAATTTATTTCTGTGAGCAAATTGACAGCTGTTTTTTTTATTTTTTGGACGCCTTCCTACAAATATGATTTGAAGATAGAGCTTTTTTTAAAAATAAAATCTATTCTTAAAAGACGGATATTATATTTGTTTTTATTCAACTTTTCGGGAATATCAGTATTTTGTAATGAAATATGAGTAATATTGCGCGAAATATAAGCTTTTGTTCTCAAAACCCGCTCCAAACGTTTTCTTGGATTTTCTCCTCATTCGTAAGTGCTAGTCCTATTTTCGGCTTTAGATATAATCGATTGTTTCAATTGTTTTGAAAATTGCAAAAAAAGTAACATTTGAAAACTTCATAATTGGATATAGCGATTTCTGTTTTAAACAAAACGGAGGTTCTTGCCTTAAGGCGCTTCTGTGGCGTAGTGATTTGGGTGTCGGCAAGTTAACCCTGAGAATCTGATTTAGGGTTTGGGAGCGAAATTTTTTTGTGGTTGAAAACACTTTTGCATGTTTATGTAGTAGTATAAAATAGCGGAACAGTTAGAATAAATGCGGGAAAGTATGTGCTTTTGTAGTCCCTAGTTTAAACGTTGAAGGGTATTTTAATTGTTATAATATGTAGAAGGTGGACACAATATCTCCTACTCTTTCTAGAAGTCTGTTTTGAATTCTTTGCAACTTACTGGTCTATTTTTGGCGACGAACACCCAGAAGACCGTCGGTGCCCGAGAGGAAGGCGGGGGAATCTCCTCATCAGACAGAGTCGCTTCAACAGGCTATCTCCACTCCCACCGCGGCGCGAACTTTTTCTCCTCGACGCAAAATTGCGTTTCGCGAAGACGTAGAAAAGTACAGAAGTTTCTCGTAAATGAATTTAAATTTGTCTCTGAAAAACGCAGCCTCTGTTCTGCGGCAAACTCATATAAGTTAAAAAATAGGATTTACTGTCTTTTGTCGCCAGGTGCCAAGCTAGTCCGTGGTCACGTCGCGTTGCTGTAATAAATCATAACTTATACTCACAGAGAGGACCAATTTTACTGAGACATGAATGCGTTTTGAGAAGTAGTAAATTGGCGCCTACTGTTAAAGAGAGACAGTAAATTAGGATACTAGATTAAATTCAGAGACTACAGTTTATTTTTACATCGATGTTGTTAAAAATATTCATTAATCCTATAAAGTAAGAATTTCCACCGATATCTGATTCATTAATTAATATTCAATTTCGTACTTAATTCGTCTCTACGTCTTTTCATATTTCATCTGCATTTCGCTCATTTCTTTCCAATTAGGGCAGCTCACATTGGTTGTTGATCATTCATGAAGATTTAATGATGAAGCATTTATCATTTACTTTCTCTCTACATTGTGGTCATGCACTCCGTAATGACAATTATTTTTATTTTTTTTATATTTTTATCTAACAAATGCAAATCAGTGGCAAACTCTTTCCTTTTCTTTGCATTTCTTCAGAAAGTAAATGCATAAGATTTGAGGATCTAAACCAAAATTACAGTTCATCTTTTTATTTTATGAAGTTTTCTTCTCTTGTGATTTAAAAATAGCTCAGCCAGAAACAAAAGAAAATTTGAAATAATTCAATTAATTGTGAGATATTTAATGCATTACCTACATCTAACAGCATTTAAAAACCAAAATCTCTAGCAAAATAAATTTTCCCATATCACGTCGCAATTAACAGATGTCTTCTTACTACGTTATCATTAAAGGAAAGTACTGCTTGATCAGCACGTACTTTATCTAGCATTTGTAATTGATAATTATAGTAGTTGCAATCGCATTAGTGTTTGAAATGCACAAAAAGAATGTTTTGTTGGATTGAATATGTATGGTCGACTGGCTAATGGGCCGAGATGCGTAATTAATAATTAATTAATAAAACTAATGAGTGACCTGTAACACAGCGTCAGTCATCGGTGACTGTAGTCTGTATAAATATCTTTCAAACAATATCATAGTTGTGTTAAATAGCTCGGTACTTCTGCTCAAAAACGTGCTGTTGTAGCGAATTGTATGCCTCTGGAATGAAGCGAGTAACATTAAATGATATTTTTAAAATATTATTGACCGTTGTTGAGATGTTAATTTTCCTGTTTTTTGGGCATTTTGAAGTGGAATTGCTGGCACAAAACACATTCGACCAAGTTTTGTTTAAAGCCAACAAACTTATGTTTATTGAGGTTTCTTTCCAAAGATCATGGATAGTATCAGCATTTACAAAAACAAAATTTTAAGACATTTTTGAATAAAGAAGTAATATCTGAATTAAATATTTCCATGTGAAAATAACGTATTACAAACAATATATTCTGGGTGAATGCCCTCTCTCGATTGGGTTTTTCGTCCAGTTTCCTTTTCCTTGAACAAATGCGGACATGGACCCTTGTATTTGTTCTGGACATAAATATAGCTTCCTTTATTGAGCTCTCCTTTTGTAAGTTATGGTAGGAGAAGAGTCGGGGAAGTGGGTCGCTTTCTTAGGAGTACTAAGAAATAAAATCTGTAGTTTGTAAGTATTCCATTACGCGGGAACCAAAAGATCTAGTTTTCAAGTTTTGCTAACCTCTCTTGGTACTTTATTCATCATTCGACTGTGTATAGGTATGTGACGTATTTCTGGATCCCAAGAAATCTTCTCTCCATACCTCACAGTTACCATTGCTTTTTACGTACATGAATAAATGAATAAACGTATTGAGAAAACTTATAGGTAAATTTACGGTTACGGGAAACGACATAAAAAATTTGAGCACCCGTAATTTTTTTTAATACACATTAATGATTTTTTGTAATAAATATAATAATAAAACATTCAAGAGTTTATATTACGAAAAAAGTAGTTAATTTGCTTTGCTATTTCATCACCACCTCACCTAAAGTGTGTTCTGTTTTTCAAACAATTTTTCTAGTCAAATTTTTACTTTCTCTTATACGCAATATATAAGGGAAAATTATTGTGATGCAAAAAATCGCTATCGAGTTTTTTTTATACAAAAACACGTTTAGTGATGTGATACCTCAAAATTTTTTTTGTACCCTCTGTTCATCCGCGCGTCCATTCAACCGTCTGTCCATTTGTGAGAGCGTCTATTGGCAGGACTGGCCTCTAAATGACACAGTATTTTCTCCCAAATGGATATTCTCCCTGGATCATCCCCTAATTTACACACATTTACAGTTACATACACTGCGCCACCACATGTACTTTTAAAAAAAAATATTTGTAGTTTGAGCAAACTTGAGTTATGTAGTGACAAAGATACACCCCATCCTACAACTTCAACATTGAAGCTAGGTACTTCCTTTTTAATTCAATCTCTTCCTTAATATTAGATCTGAAGATCATTTCACTACCACGTGGCAGAATTCCCATGGACGTGGCAGTATCACCATCGGTGAACGACGAGATCCGGTGCCGAGCTCCACGTCGACTTGCGGAATGTCACCAACCAGCAGGGAATCTGGACAAGCTCTAAGCCCCCGACTAGTCTCCCTACATGTGTAGTAGTTGGGTGCATGTAAGTGTTCGTATAGATAAGGAGTGAGAATGGGACGAGTAACAAGAAGAAAAGATGGCGTGCGGTCAGTAGCGCATTTCTTTGGCTACTGCTCAGACGGTTGCCTATTGATCGGACAACCACGGAAAACTACAGGTCAAAGCAGCCGGCCGCTAGGATTCTCCTCCACACAGAAGCTAAATTCGACCTTGCTATTCAGCCACTGTCATAGTTTTGCCAGCGTCGGGTCACGAATCCTCGGTTCTCCCGGTCAGGGCTACTGCAGCGACATCTGTTAGTGCTATGAACAACCTCAGTGGGAATTGCATGTCTCAGGTTCAAATGCTAGTTCTCGCAAATAATGTTTTCCCTCTACTTTGTAGAAAGGGAAAGTTACGAATGTTGCAGGCTGAAATGCCGATTTGTCAACAGGAAAATAAGTTTTGGACACCACTGATACTCGAAAAATGCAATTTGCGAATTATCTGTCCGCACGTCAGTCTACGAACATTTCTTGCGTCTTAATGATACACAGCTTCACCAAATTTGCTATACCCATATCTATGTGACACGTGACACAGTTACACGAATATGAAACCGATATTTTTATTTTTCCCCCTAGTTCGTTTTACTTTCAAAACCAATTTCGCAATTTTGTAAAATATTGCTTCGTTTTTTATTTTTATTTTTGCTTAAATAGAGAAAACTAGAGAATAAATCTGTTGGTTTCATTTTGATAAAAATATATGAAAATGTGAATATTACAAATGTTTAAAATTTTCTTGTAGTTTTTCTGTCAACTACATCAATTAAAATAGATATTTTTTGTTAATGAAATCAGTTCCTGTGTATTAGATAGAAATAATATGTGCAACTGTAACAAAAAGGGTGTAGCTATCACTTAATACGAACATTTTGCGTGTGAAATATTGACATTTAAAAAGCATTCAGCAAACAATACTTTCTGAAAAAGGCTTCTAATTGTTGCTATAAATTTGAAATAGAAGAAGCTTTATTGAATAATATCTATAAATTCGATTTTCATTAAAATCTTTGCAATTTCGATAACTGCAAAAGTTCAGTTCTTCGAACTTTCCGTATAGTTTTAATGTTAAAGCTAGAAATCTCTTTCTTAACGCAATCTATTCTTCAATGAGCTTCAAACCAAGTCACGTATAATTTTTGGAGACATTATTAGTCTCAAAGTAATTTAAATTTAAAACTCATTTTATAGGCATAGCGGTGTTTCTAACTATGGTGAGAATCGTGTAGGAACAACGTGGAAGGTATTCTTTCATTATTTGTGTAATTGCTTCTCGAATAACTCATGTAATTATTCTTCCCTCTCCCTGCACGTGCCACGGAATTTTCTGCACAATGGCTTCGGAGCATCCAGAAAAGCGCTCCCCCCGCAACCCACCCTTTTCCCCTTTTCCTCGCCCTCTCCCCCCCAGGCCCCTGTCCCTTGGCCCCCCTAGGCCCGTGGTCCCTTGGGTCCCTAACTCCCTCTGGTTCTCCAACTCCTGACCTTCGACCTGGCAACCTTCCCCCTTTCGCGACCCCCAACACTCCGGCCTTCCGGCCTCTCTCCTGCCCCCTCGACCCCGGCACCCCCCCTCATCGGTCCCCAGCGCGGGCCCCATGCCAAGCCCTCCTGGTCCCCGGAATTCCGCCCGCGGGCCCCTTGCCCTGCGGCCCCCTGGCATCGCGGCCTACACACGGCAGCGCACCGCGCACCCAGCTCACCACGCTCGCCACGCTCGCCACGCTCACCGCGCGCGCCGTGTATTTTATAGTGCCATTCCGACTGAACGCCGACGCATATAAACGCCAACGACTGGGCCGGGCGGGGCGGGCGGTGCGGGCGGGCGCAAGGCAACGCGAACGCACCGCTTGAGACCAATTTGTACGCCCCGCGCGCGCCCCCGGCTGCGCGCCTCGCGGCCGTGGCCTTCCTCCGGCCCGACTTTATGACGCGCACTTCCCGCGCGGCGCGCCACAGTGGCCCATGTCGTTTGGGCGGGGCTTCGTTCAGGTCTTTGCCGATTCTTGGACTTCGATTTCGTGAATACTTTTGTAGGTGTATCGTGGTGGAGGCAAATGGCATTTAAGAAATCTTGTATTTTTACTAATTACATCGTATATACTTGACGTTTGATACCAATGAGTAAAAACGATATTACTGGACAACATGGGTAGTAAATAGTTTACGAGATGAGGAACCAGGGGTGAAAATTCGATAATTGTTACGGAAGAAATCAAGGACATCACACACACACACACACACACACACACACACACACCTGCAATGTAAACAACGAGACTTAACAGCGAAATATTCGGTGACAATCGCGAGTTACACAACATAATTAATGTTTATTGCACAATACTCCAAATTATTACTGTAATTAATTATAATTTGTGAATAAATATGGGACATATAGTAGGAGAGATAACTATTTATTCTCGATCCACGTGAAAAATTTCATATAACGCAGTTCCTTTGTAAATTTTCCCCTGGTAAGACTGCAACTTGTCCTGTGTTTGACGGTACACGAACTTTCTTTTGCGTCCGAACATGCCTCGCTTAGAAGCAGTGAACTAAGAATTGCGGCGCACGTACAAAATGGTTCACGTGATTATTGCCAAAAAGTGGCCATCATCGATCTCCCATATGTCTTAGAAGTGTGTAACACATTCTGAGACACTTAGAGTTGGGTTAAACTAATTATACGATCGTTTCTTGGAGTAAAAAGGTATGGAGTTTGCCGCAAGCAAGGATGAATGTTATATGTATAACATTTTGACAACTCTATAAAAACTGTACTCTCGAAACCCCGTGTTTTTATCTCACATTTGCAGTGCGTTGCAACAGTATTTTCCGTAAAAAAATTCAATTAATTCTGCAACCCCCGGAAATTAAAATATTCGTTATATTTTTTCCACACCCAGAACTTGAGTTCCATTTCACACAACTTTATATTGTCTGCAAGATTGGACCTTTATATGCTTGGCCAATTACATTTTTTAGCGGGCTAGGTCTGTAAAAACTCTAGCACCAACTGTTAAGAAGGTAACTTGACATAAGAGAGAAACCAGCTTTTACTTCTTCCTGGAGCTTTAGTCGATATGGGGAGGGATATAGTCGACAGTGAAGTTTATTTTCAAATATGACTTATAAATAATATTTTCCTTTTGTTGATACTGTTATATTTATATCATATTCGTATACTTCGATTTAATCATATTAGGATGTAATGTTTTAATGTAATAATCTTCTCTAACAAATGAAATGTTATTAGAGGTGAACTTGAATACAGGCGACTTGAGTTACAAATATTAGCAACAATAATGCCAACTATACGTACAACTTATCTCTATGTAATTATAATTTCTTAAATCAACATTTCTACATTTTTTTCTAATTTACTACATTAAATAATAGGTGAATGTACAAAATTTGTGTGCACCTCGGTTTAAATTCAGTATTTTGTGGATTCGCCTTTTTTAACGTGACTGCGGAATTTAGCAATGCCTTTCCTAGAAACCCTTTCTTTGTACTTGGTAAAATAACTCTTTTACTGTCCGTCATGTATATAACTTTTGAATTTTGAAAGAATTATGTCATTCGAATTAAATAAACCTAAAAATATAAGTACGGAAACTCAGTCAACAATGAGCTAATTACATTTTTAGGCAAAAACATAAGATAATAATTGCAAAAGTGGGACGAAATCGAAATTAATTTATGCATTCCTGACTACTAGAAAAGCGTAATTAGCATATTAACACGAAAATAATTTCCTCCAGACAAACTTCACCTTAAATTAAAAATAATTTCACATACATTTCAGTATATTTCACTTAACTTTCACAGCATACTTAAACATGTTAAGACGAAAAGATTTTCCACCAGACATAATTCAACGAAATTTAAGTAGAATTCAAAATATTATCGTACTGTATTTTATCTCTACTGTTGTTCCATGAATATTCGTGTGATGGTCCTACTTTTCGGGGAAAATATTTGCAAACATACGGTGACGGCTGGGGCATACCTAAAACACCCAAGTGTTCTGTTCAAAACAGAACGTATGGTCACCAATATTTCGAACCCATTTTGATATTATAGTATATGGTTAGTAATATATAGTTTGAATAGTAGGAAGTATATAGTTTGCTTGAGTTCATTAGGAAATACAGTTATTGAAACTATCGTTCTCCATGTCCTCGCGATAGTTAATCGTTTCCTTCACGAAGGGCATGATGTGAGAAAATAGCCCACATTTATAGAAGAGCTTTTCAAATAGGTTTTATTACAAAGGAGCGAATATTTTCTTATGAATTCGGGTCAAAAGCGCTCATTTCCATCTGTATTCAGAATTCAACTTGTATATGTGTAAGTTTAGGGATCACAGAGTTACACAAAATAAATTTCTCCCCAGAGTTGGGCACAGTTTTTCACGTTAAATAAATATAATAAATAAATATTGTAATGTTAGGTTAAATTTTTTTTCCATTTTTCTGTCGCTTTCGGACCACAGGGCGGCGATGGTGGCGGCGGAGGCGGTATTTGAATATGGCGCTGTGAAGCCCGCGCGGGGTAGCAGCAGAATTAGCACCTTATTGCCGCGCGCGGATTCGCTTTGCATGAAGATAAGAGTGCGCGTTTGGTCGCGTGGGCCGGCAGTAAGAGCAAGAAGGAGTACGCGAGCGGAAATGGGTGCTTGCAGAGCGCGGTGGCCGTCGGCGCGTTTTTGTTATACTTCCGGCGTATAATTCTGTTGGGAAGTTACGGGCGTATGACGACCAGGGCCAGTAGGTCGCTATAATAAAGTTTATGCGTTTCATTCCGGGCACTATTCCGCCAAATGCCTATTTAAATGCTTTATCGCTTACGTTTCATTTACCCGAGGCAAGTAGTTTCTGCAAAATTGAATAGTGTCTAGAAAAAAAGTCCGTATAATATTTTGTTATGTTGTGAATCAGCGGGTGGCACCTTGCGCACTTCTTGATTGTGTACGTACTTTCTTTTGTGTTTGTTTACTGGAGATTAAAAGTTCAATGAAGAATTCAGGATAAATAGAAAATTACTGTTAATGTGCCAGAAACCAATAAATATGTACTTTAATAAGAAATTTCTTATAATTATAGGTAATATGTAATTTGTCACTCTTAAACCCTTTCCATATTTACTCGACCTCTGCCATTCGTTTTCCCTTCACTCCCTAAATCTTTCACCATTTCTCCTATCACTACCACTTCTGAGATTGTTTTCAAATTACCTTGTACAATTAAATTGGGTCTTATAATTGGTTGCTCCGAACGGGGTACGAACCCGTGCCGTCTGGTATACACCCAGCTGCTCTAACCACTAAGCTTTGAACAAATTTAATTATTAAAATGCATCGTCACTCAGTAACATGGTCACACTTTGGATTTCTTTACGATTGCGGAACATATTCTCCGAGCGTAGTTGCGTCCAAGGTGACCATTACAGGGTACATATATTACCCTGTATAGTTTTCAAATATCCTATTGTTAAAAAATACTCGAAAACTAATTAGTCCTTTTATATCTGTGTCTAGCTTTTGACCCTGGACTTTTTTCCCGTCTATAAACTTTTGTATATGTTGAATTACATCGCTAGACTCTCTCTCGTACACTCTAACATTGTAAGTAATGCATTTTATCAGTAATTTTCAACTCAAATATTTTACTGTGTCCTCCCGAAGTTTATTCAATTTTTTTTCGTTCAGTAGTTACTAATTTCCTTTCAATTAATGCAAATTACAAGGACATTATTAGATACTAATTTGAAACACTATGCTTTGAATTAATAAAGATCGACAGTTGCGAAATTGCACATAGTGCAGTTATCAAAAGACAAAAAAAGCATATATGTTACTCAGATCTAAATTATTAAATCCAACTTTTAATATGATAAAACCCTGGAAAGTATTATTCTGTAACCATTTAATTTTTATATTGGTCTTAACTTGACTTCAAATACTATTTGAATGTTCTCACCTAGTGTTCCTCGTCATACTTGAAAGAAGATTCCATTTAAAAAATAACTGCCATTTATTTCCTACCTAATAAAAGGGATTCACACTTTTATACTTTCTGAGCCTTCTCGAGAAAATAATTAATTATCGTTATGAGAAAATCACTCACATTTTTATGTCAATTACCTTGTCAAGGAAGGGATTGTTATGTTTGTGTCTGTTAACAGGAAGGTGTTACTCTTTCCCCGGTTCCTCTTCAATTTCTATAGCAATCCGTGTTCCAAAATGTACTGTTCTTATATTCAAATTGAATCTCCTTGTTGAAAATCATGTTATTTCCTCTATACGCTTCGGAGATTAACATCATCTGAACACTTGAGTAAATTGCTAATAAAAATAAGGTGTATATAGTATCGGCATTCAGAAACACTGAAGCATTTAACGACGCTCTGGAATCAGTATTGTCTGTAGTCGTTGCGACTACGTAAATGACACGAAAGCGTTGCAAATATGCGTTGTTTTTAGTTATCTTATTTCTATCGTCATACCTAGGAGAGTTGTTTTAAAACTAGAACATTATTTATGGGGAAGTAATTCTACAGTTTCTTTTAGAACAATTCTCATAAAGGTAACAATGCTTTGAGTGCATGAAAACGCAACTTGACCCGTTTTTACTTCCTTGGTCATTTCAAAGCCAAATGAGCGACTATCAAACGGCGTTGAGTACCTCGCATTTAGGTCGAAGAGTGATACAGCGCGTTTCTCATGGACTTGCGATATTGCGTTGGAGGCTATTGAAGTGGAAACCAAGTAATATACGAATCGATCTTTGGGAGTGCAAGTTGACAATGTACTGCATATTTCATGTGGCAGATGAAAACAGTTGAATAGGCTTTGTCTATCGTATCACGGCACTGTGAGGTGGTCCACCAATTGGACAATTGGCTTTGGGGAAGGGTTGGGGAACGACCTCGGCTAAGTAGAGAGGAAATGTGCTAGGGGAACCTGAGGTCAGCTCGTTGCGCTAGCCCATATTTCCTGATATGCTCCCGTCCTGAGTGCTGTGCGCCCAGTGAGAAGACTGGCGGGAAGTTCCGAGTCTCCCGTGCCTTGGTCCGGGTGACTCCCACTTGGGCTATGGCTTCGTCGCGCGATACTCATTGTACTGAGGAAGGATTTCTCTCAGCGTATTGTGAGTAACACACACATTTGACTCCCGTGCCAGTCAGGTAAACTGGTGTCTCCGAACTGACGGACTGTGTCTACCCGGAGTTAATTGAGGAGATGCTTCTGGGGGCGTTGCATGCTGGCGTATGCGGCTGCCAGGTTGACAGAGTATAGTGCGTCTGGGAGGGGGTGAGGAGAAAGGCAGAAACGTTACGTGCTCGCTCTACAGCGAGTAATCCTCCCCCAGGTATTAAACTAAAGTGTACTTGGAGGACTTGCCACACTTGAGCACAAAGGTATCCGCAATCATTTCCATGTTCCCGCGGTAGTCAGAAGATAAAAAAGAATAATAGCCAAAATCTGTAGCTCATTTGGCTTTGCAAATAGTTTTTATTACTGGGTTGCGAAAATTTTCTTATCAATATTGGCCCAAAACACTTGTTGCTACATGCACTCATAATTCAACTTAATATATGAGTTGAAGTTCATATTCCAGAGCTCAAGCAAACATTCACGTATTGTACTACTCCCCCGTAGTTTGTCACATACGGTTTATAATCGTTTTTGGTGTTAAATAAATACAAATAATTAAAAGGAAGATTTACAAACAGCGACACGCGTCGCATCGCATCGCATCGCATCGCATCGCATCGCATCGCATCGCATTGCATCGCATCGCATTGCTTCGCATCGTTCGCCTTCGCCCAGTTCTACGCGAGTGCGTCAGCTTTCGCGAAAGAGTGAGTATTTAGAGTTTGCGGTCGCGTCAACCACTTGTATCATTCGTCACGTGAGAGTTTTGCATTTTATAGTTGAAAGGACGTGGTGATCCTACTCCTACTGGTGCACGAGATATGTTTCCGACGTGTACTTGGGCCTACGAGGTCGTCTCCCAAAAAAACCCAGCGGGTCATGTCCCCCGCCAGAACAATCTGTAAGCTGTTGCGTGTTGTAGTGTAGAACATGCCAGTGTTAGCGCGTGTGAAGGGGAAGTGGAGAAGATACGGACGAGGAAGGAAAGGTTTCGCGCAGTCCGTGACTCATTTGTTGGAGTACTTCCATTTGTTGAGCTCGTTTTTTAGGGCATCGGCCTGGTACCGATTAGTGAATCCAGGAAAACTACGGATCAAGCTGTTCAGACAGTTGTTGAATTCAGCCTATAGTCGCCGTTCCTACCGTTCACGGGGATCTATCACCAAACCTGCAACATAAAGAGTAAAATACTTTGAGTTTAGGCAGCCGGCGCGCGCATTGCGTGCGCAGAAACACCAAGTTTCTGTTGCACGTCTCATTGCACTGTGCGTTTCCTTCCTGCAGCAGGCGTTTCAGGCGCTTTGACTCCACCCCTAGGGCGGGGTGTATGGAGCGTATTGATTGATGATTCCGGGCGCGACAACAGCTAAGGTCATTGCCCGCCAGTGTAGTGCAAGTTGCACCTCGGGAGGTGGCGGTGATCTTCGTCCAATAGATGGTAACATCCGGCACCGGCCTACCTGTCGACTAACAGGGTTTTCCCCAACCAGGTGTCTCCTATAAACGGAGCAACGCTCCAGTCAGAACACGCTCTTAGTTCCAACCTACCTCCGGGCATGTGTGGTAGTAAAGTGCATGTAAGTGTAAGTGTGTGTAAGGGGTGACGATAGGTCAAAGAAGAGGTCGAAAAATCGCGTGCGGTCCGTGGCCCGTTTGTGAGGATACTTCTCCAGCATTCGCCGGGGGTTGAGCGGCGAAAGCACACAAACTACCGATCAGAGCAGCCAGTCGCTAGACTTCTCCTCCAGTGGCTGAATTTGCTGTGGCTATTTTGCAAATCCTGCCACCGTCGGGATTCGGCCCAAGGCCTCCCGGTGAGAGGCACTGCAGTGTCATCAGTGAGTCCTGAGTCACCTCTAATGGGAAATGGGAGTATCGCGCCTCTTCCGTCCACGCGGCGGCGGCGCCCCTTCGGCTTGGGCCGCGGACGAGTGCACGCCTGCGTCTTTAAGGGCGGCCAACCGCGCGGCCGGGCGCCCTGGAGCGCGCGGGGCTATCGATTTGTACCGCGGCCGCTCGCGTTAACTGCGCCGCCGGCTCCGGCGCGGACGGCCTCGCGAAGGGCACAGGGCGTCGAGGCGCCTCGTTAAGATGCAGATGAGTGGGGACGAACGAGACGAAGAGGAATCGGAGCAGAAATGAAGATGGAGGGGAGAAGGACTAAGTTGAGGTTTGAGGAAGGGTGCTGGCGGTGGGGACTAGTTGAATCTGGCGGCAGAGTTGGAGATGCTGGCTGAGTACGTGGAAACAATGAATATTGAAATGGAAAGGAAGGTGTGAGATGACTGTGAGACGGATAGAGGATGGTGCTTGGCTGGGAGTAAATACGAGAACAGAAGGAGAAATGAGATTCGGAAACGGAAACCGAAAGAAGAAAGAAAATGCTGATGAAATCGAAACACGATCAGCGAGAGAGAGTGGGTGAGAATGAGTGAGAGTGAGAGAGAACAGAAAGACGACTGCTTCTGTAACGAAGGATCGTGTACGGGAATGTGTTCAATAGCTTGAGCCGGTGCGGTTTGCGAATAAAGAAGGCTAAGGCAATAGAAGGCGAAGGGACAGGGGAAGTGGTCGGGATGAGGATGGAGAACGAGAGTATGTGACTTCGGTGGTGTAGCGGATCGAGGTTCGAGTGGCGAGTAATGCCGACCTAATGTAGTACTGCTTTCGTTTCTCGTAGTGCGTTCCGTTCCAAATGAGCGAACGATCCCGACGTGGGGAGGGATATATACGTAAAGAAGTTTTCCATATCGTAATCAAATTCGAAGTTCCGTTGCTTTAGCTATAATTGCTGGTGAGCCAGTAGACTACGCAGTGTTCAAGGACTTTTGTTTCTCTGTCTTTGAAGCAACGGAAATTCGAAATTCATTAGGATGAGGAAGACCTCTATAACTCACACTACAGCAGGAATCGATTGCTCATTGAAACGGAACGTTCTACTAGAAACGTCGGCTTTACTCGCCACCCTGTACATTGCCACTTTTACATCTCGTTATCTATCCCCCTCACCGATTGCCATTGACAGTCATATAATTACGATTGTTAATGACACATAGTAATATTAGGCACAATGGAAGATAACTCATTTCTTCATATGATATTTCACATTTTTTTATTTCTTCAAACAACACCACGTTTCTAGGATAGATGCATTTCCATGATATAATAAAAATTGAATAAGACAAAATTAAAAGGTTATTATATATTCAGTAACGCAGACCAAAGGAATTGTAACAGTATAACAAATCAAAGTCGATCAGTTGGCCGAGACCGCTATGGCAGTAGTGCTATAACGGTCTCGGATCAGAAGATCGCGGGTTCCAGTCAGGGTAACGGTGTAATTGTGTGTCTGTAAGTGTGTGCCGTCCTTTCAGCCCTCACTATCATCATCATTTCATCTTCCATACCCTCAGGGCAAACAACTGTGGGTGATATTAATCGAATCCGGCTAAATGCAGTTGATGACTTGACATGAACCTGAGATACCACCGAGATAATGGTACCGAGCCTTGGTAAATGCAGGCTGCACGCACGCGTGGTCCAACGCGACGTCTTCGGGAGCAAAAACTACGACAAACAAAGATGTTCCATGTGTCCTAGTTGCATTATATTATTGGCAGGTTTTTTAATGTTTCATTCATGTAACTACTATGTTAAATAGATTTGTCCTAATAATTCCATGATTTCGTCAGTATGGTTCATTGCTTCTTTCTTTGATTTCGTATTCTCCGCGACATATTCCTTGCTGCATTCGTCTATTGATATTTTTTTAACGTATCCAGCCTCTTAGATAATGTTACCTCATATCTCCAAGAACCTTAAAGGTAGTAAATCTAAGAAAAGACATTGAGGGGACCAGTGGGGTCATTCTTCCTCTTAATGTATTATTGTGTACATTTGTGACAAATTGTGTTCAATAATTCCTTTAAAGTGACAATGTAGACTGTATAAGAAAAATAAATCAAGTGAAATAAATATTAAAAATTATATCTGTTAAGGATATTTCACATACCCCTTCGAGTGGGATTTCAACAATTATTGGGACTCTACCTAAAATAATAATAATAATAATAATAATAATAATAATAATATATTTAAAATAATTATAATATTACAAATTATAATTATATTTTTAATGATTGTGAAACCTACCTACTGAATAAATCATCTAAAGCTTTCTGAGTGTTGTTCTTTTTTATTTTCCAACTCTTCTACAGTGTATGATCTTCTTAAGGACATTAATTTTCTTCCGTATTCTAGCTTTCTCTTTCATGAAACATATCACCTTTTCCACCCAGGGTATGCTGTTTATTTCCCGTGCTTTCTTACACATTTAAGCTCCCTATTTTTTCGTCTATTCGCGCTTCCGAAGTATTTAATCCCCTATGAAGAAGCGTTTCCGCAAGAAGCGCTTCGTCTCCATTTGAGTCCCTTCGGTTCTTGCTCGTGCTCTCTTTGAGTCTTATTTGTGATCTCACTAAAAGAAATTAATTTGTGCGCCAAGCATAAATTGTTTTAAATTGGTTTACAATTTCTAAAAACACCAGTAATTCAATTTTAAATATTCATAATTTCATATGCAGACAGATTGTTGATTGCAATTAGGAGAGAGATGGCCGAGTTTGTTCCCGTCTTATTTAATTTGTATCTCAACCCGCCTGCTTTGGAACATATATCTTCTCGGGGTCTGGATAATTGTGGTTTAGAATTACATCGTGGACAAGTATGTTTCTCTCTGGTGTTTTGTGAAGTGTGTAAAAAGCGTTTGTTGATCTCAGAGACATGAGATTAAAAATAAAACAAGCGTGTATTTCATACTTTTCATCTAGTGAGTAGTTTTACGTGATAATTTTCACCGTTTTCCAAGTTTTCCATAGTTCCCTCCCCCTCTTCCTCCACCTTCTCCTCCTCTGCCGCCTGCATCGTCGTCATCGTCTACCATCCCCAGCATCACCCGTTTTCGGGCGCGAACTTTAGCAAGTCGGCCGGCAGCGGAGCGGATCTGAGAGATGCGATGCATCCGGCGATGGAGCAAAAATACCCCTCCCCTTCTTTCCGAGCGCTCTTCTTAGGCGTAGCCGCGCGTTTCGTCTTTCGACTTCGCACCCCCCTCCTTTCCTTCCCTCCCCGGCTGCCGCCCCCGCCCTCACGCGGATCTCGTCTTCGCCCGCGCGACTCCGCGCGAGCCCCGGCTGTGTATTTTGCCAAATGAAAGCGTCGCGAGTAAGAAGTTCCTTTCAGCGATTTCAAAATTAATGAAAGACATTTTGAGCTCTCAGCTGCGCCCGAAAACACACAAAGTTATTATGTACAGGGCACGGGGAGACATTTGGCGCGGGCCGCCACCGGACGCGAGCGGGGAGCGGGAGCGCAGCGGGAGCGGAGCGGGAGCGGAGTGGGGTGGGGCCGGAGGAGGGAAGGAGGAGGATGATGCCGTTCGCCCCCCCCCCCCGCAGAGCGCGCGTGACTCGCTGGATAAAACGCGGGTGAGCCATTAAACTGAGATTTCCTGGTGATATAAATAATCTTCCGGGCCGTTATAAATTATACCCATTAAGCGTAATGTACGACATTTAGGCGTCGCCAGTGGCGCGGAGGTGCCGTGTGGCGGCGTGGCGGGGAGTCGTGCGGTCGACGGCAACGACACGTGACGAGCAGAGTCGTGGTCTGTCCGAAGCCCAAAGCCGCGTCTTTTGATCACTTAAGAGAAGAAACGGTTTTCGTTTGGTCTTTGAAATACGTGCTGCATTAATATTCCACTGGAGCAATTACGACTTGTAATTGGGCCGGTATAATAGGTATGTGGGGATTGAATAAGTGCATTGTTGATTTTCATTCTCTGTTTTCTGTTTTCAGTCAAGTCACTTTGTTTCCTCTCTCAGCCATTTGTTGTACCTCCAATTGTTTCACATAATTATTTTTCATAAAATATCCCCCATTAAAAGTGGATGATTTGAACGATTTACCGACGATTTAGCTCTTGTATCTTCATCCGCGCTCTTGTTAAGTTTATAACAGATTCCAGAGTACGTTTGGGCAAGAATTTCCATTTTTAATATTATTTAGTGTCAATTCGTACAAGTAAATTACATTAGTACAGTTGCGTATTGACTTTTGGTACTAAGATAATCATTTCTGCTCAAAATTGTGTGAGACACAAGTCACATCCTCTCAAGTAATAATGAAATGTCTGAAGAGAAATGTTAGAATAGAAGTTGTGGTAAGCCTTCGATACTTCTTTTTAACATTTTTGCTATGAGATATTTTTCAATATCCGTCTAATAGTTTTGATCCACACTGATCGGAATGAGTCATGAAAGCAATTATTGGGAACTATGGATTTTTGTATTTGATTCTACATTTGTGCTAATAAAAGCAGTAATTGTTTTGAGTCAAGAAAAAACGTTTCTCCTCCAATCAAACGCGAGTCTGCTTGTACAATACTGTAACGTTTCTTGGTGGTGAATTAAAACTCACACACACAAGTATTTAGACAAAAACGTTTATTTGTAAAGAATTGTACACTAAAACTACTTGATATATTTGCAGGAATATTACACAGTTTTTGTACTTTTCTCTTAGTTATTTTTCTTACACACGACTCCGTTCTCTTGATTATTTATTTACATAGTTCACTTCTTCTGATGATTTATTTACACTGTTCTCTGCAATCTACACTATCGCACAGTCCTATGCACTGTCCACGGTCCACTGCGCAGACCCGGGACCACTGCACTGCTGAACCGCGATGCTCACTTCACAGCTCAGCTTCCTCTGCAGACTTCTAACTGCTGACTGCTGTTCCCCCTCTGCACCACTGTTCACCGCAATGCACACTTCACAGCACAGCTTCCACTTCAGACACACTGACGGACTGACTGCTTATTCACTGATTACATACACTAACAGATTCGCGGGTGCTTACGTCCGACTACTACTTACACTGACTTGCAGTCGCCAGCAGCGGCGAATTTACACCTGGCCGGCGCTCGTCTTGACACAACCAGCACTTGCTCCACCTTTCCCCGCGACGCGCGAATTGTCTGGAAGCGTCCATTTCGGGTCGGTAGGGGGGGGGCGCCGGCCGATGACGAAAACCGCGCGCAGCGAATTCCGGCAGGTGATGCAATATTTGTTACAATACAATAAGCATCAAGCCCTAAAAGAGGATGAAAATAACCACAAAGTATAACATAAATAAATAAACACTAATGCATACTACTTGTGTGATGCATTACATCTATCTTGACACATTATTATTCAGAATTTTTAATTTAATTAGTCCCATTTGTCATTCTATGATACGAATAGTTTGTAATATAATTTCTTACGTTATCGTCTATCTGAAAAATCAATTTTAAATATACTAAAGATCATATTTGTGGTTTTGACATAAAATAACGAATAACTATTTGAATAAAATATACCCGTTAACACAAATAATCAACGGTTTGTTTGTTCTACTTTGTGTTGAATAAAATGTTTCGAAAGTTGCCTTTTTGTATTTGTGATACTAAGTTTCTAAGTTGTTCACATTACATTACATAAATACAATACAAATCTTCTTTAACACAGGAACTTTGTTCAAACATTTGAATAAATGTGATTTTTTTTACCAAATAACAGTAAAAACTGCGTGTGACGGAAGGGAGAGAAGTATAATCTGCGTACGTTTTCTTGAGATCCACACTATCTACTCCACTCTTTCACGACGCTGAGTTGAGTGACGAATAAAAGCAACATCAAAGCGTTAGCAACATTTAAAAGATTGAAATATTCTCTCAGTCATTTCAACGCGTACGCTTCATAAAAGATCAGTCGTCAGAAATGTTTCAATTGAAAAGTTTTCTTTCACACAAATGTAGTTGAACAATATAAAACTGCAACATTTCGTAAAAGGAAAAACCTATCTTGAATTTCGTTGCCTTGTTATTCTCTAGCAGAGTTTAAACGCGCTCTGATAGCATAAGTGCGGGAGCGTGCATATAACATGGGAGAACACGATCTCTGTAGCGCTGCCACCGTATATCTCAAGGCGACCGGCGCCGCTCTGCTGCATACGCTCTCATATCGCCCTTACTACGTGTAAATGTACGTTCCACTTCCCCGATTGTGTTTCCGGGAGCCATCCCCGCCAAGAGGTGCGGCTGAGCTGCCGAGCGTGAAACACTGCGCGTCGGCGGGGTGGAATTGGAGGGGAGTGTGGAGGTGAAGGCGGAGGCAAAAGTGGGGGTGGATGCACAGACGGAGGTGGAATTGGAGGGGGTGGGAAAGCGAAAGCGTAGGTAAAAGCGGAGGGGAAAGCACAAGTGGAGGCGGAGGTGGAATTTGGACGGATATGGAGGTGGTTGCGGAGACGAAAGCTTAAGTAAATGTGGAAAGGGATGCGCAGGTGGTGGCGAGACGGGGATGGAATTGGCGATGGAATTAGAGGCAGGTGTGGAGGAGAGAGCGTTGGTAAAACTGGAAGGGGATGCGCAGGTAGAGGTGGAGGTGGAATCGGTTAGATTTAAGATAGGTGTGGAGGGGAGCGCATAGGTAATGGTGGAGCCGGTTAAACAGGTGGAGGTGCAGATAGAATTGAAAATGCTCTTGGAGGTGAGTGTGGGGGAGAAAGCGGTGGCGAAAGTGGAGGGGAGGCCTCAAGAGGGAGAGGAAGCGCATGTCAACGGAGGGAAGGGAGAAGGAAGCGCCGGGGAAGGCGAATTCGCAGCTCGTGATGCTGAGAGAGCCAGGGCGGATGCTGCGTGCAAAATGCCGAAAAAAGCGGAAAGAAGGTGTCTGCGCCAAGACATGGAGGAAGATCATTGGAGTGAGAAATTTATGACCTAGAGTAGTCTACAAGATATTTCAAATTAATGCATTAAATTAATTGAAAACAATGTAGATGTGAGAGGTCAAAACGAAATGACCTAGCTGTAAACGAAAGCGTAGTTCAGGATCAGAAAAGCTCGAGATCAGTGTACAACGGTGCAAAGGAGAAAAAAAGACGAAACATTAACTTGCGAAAACGAAGGAGCCTTGAGAAACGACATTTGAAACCAATACAACCAATATTATCTTAACTAGCGAGAAAACATAACGTGAAGGTGCCCATAGCACACCCGAGAATTCCCAGAGGCGGCGATACTTGAATGTATCACGAAGCGGCGGCGACGAAATCAGTTCCGATAACGAATGCGACGGAAAACGAAGCGTTGGGGAAACCTGATAAAACCATATCATCTACAGGTGAAGGAAACGACAGAAGAAGCCGAAGGTGAATATTTCGAAAGGAAGGTGATGACGAGACGAGAAGCTTACATAAAAGGCGGCGAGGCGCGGGCACCGTGAAACGCTGTGCGTCACTGAGCTCGAGTTGGAGGGCGCAGCGCAGCAGACGGAAGCAAATGCCGCCTCCAGATCGCCTGCCACGCCCCCTCTCGCCGCCCACGCGGCCCTTGCGATCGCCCGACCGGTTCCCATTCGATCCCCCGCCTCCATTCACCCGGCTCTTCTCGTAGCCCAATCTCGCTCCGGACGCCCTTCAGCTTCACTCCCAGCCATTACCCGCGTTTCCGCCTTTTCAGTTTTGCCTGCTGCGCTTTCGACGGCGTCTGGTCGGCCACTCTCACTTTGCGGGGCTTCTCTTTATCTTTCGCGCTCTCCTCTATTCTAATTTTTCTTCAGCATGATGCGATTTTGTGTTTTCTGTCACGATTACTTGACGCCCTCCTTGTCTTTTTCTAACTATTCGTACACATCACCTTCATTGTAATGACTTCTTCCCTCGTTTCTTTCTGTGTGTATTCGAAACGACGGCTCCACTTCTGTCTCCAATCTTGTACGACCTAATTTTTCCACGCCTTTTGTCCTGCTTCCTTCGTCTGGACATCCCTCTCTGTGTTATCAAATCCACGCTTCTTACTTAGAGTCACTGTCTCTACCTCTACATCCCTAACCCTTACTTCTCCATCACCCCGTCATCGCAACTTCCCCACCGCCTCCTTTGAGACGATCTCTTACCTTGTTTCCCCATCTCCACCACTTTGCACCCCCAGTCCAACCCACCCCACTCAAACCCTCGCCCACACTCGCAACCGCCTTGGCAGCGGCGCTCCCGCAAATAAGATTCGGGCGCGCGAGCGGCGTCGGCGGCGCCTGCTGCCCGCCTCTTACATTTCATTTGTGCCGCGAGGCCCCCATCCGCCCACGCCGCCAGCGCACCGCCACCGCCCCTCGCCTCCGTCACCGTCAAAACTTCCGCCCTCACCGCCA
>BOPP01000043.1:4368662-4380940 GCA_017312745.1 Gryllus bimaculatus
GCGTGTTGTCTGCCGCGGCCATCACAGCCGCCGGGTCGCCTGCGCCGTCAGTGAACGACGCCGCTGTCCTGCGGCGCGTTGCGGTTGGCAGCACTGGCGTTCGGATACTTTGAACTTCTCGTGTGCTTTCCCCCGTTGCAGTTGGTTGCTATCGCCGGGCCGACAGGCGCGAGAGGCGATGTCGTTCTCTAATACATTGGCCAGCGGCGCCCGCTGTGGACTCAAATATTGAAAGCGGAATGAAGAGCGTCTATGAAAAGGACGTAGTTTAGTAATTAATGAAGTGAAATTTTAAAATACAAATCGATTGTGCTCGCCGAAAAGTGATGTTAAAAAAGCTTTGTATTAATTGTATTGGTTAGCATTAATTTTGATGTTTTCAGGCAATCGTTGAAAATGTTTATTACTCTATAATTTATGTCCATGAAATGGTAATAAGGTTTTCTGGATATGTCTATCGAAAATGACACGCTGCTGTTTCACTGATGAAAGTACACAACTCATAAAATATTTAACTGTTACACCTTTATTGCATTTGTGAGCATTATATTTATTGAAGTTCCAAACGGATATTTCAGTTACATATTAACAAGTGTAGTTATAATTGAATATTTTCTCGTGGTAAAATTGTTACTGCAGCTTTCATGCAAATTTTCTGCGAAATGTATCGCATTTCAAGCTCATGAAGAACTAATTTCATGTGTATAATTTGGTATATGAAGAATGGGGAAACATTATGGTAACATTGAATGAAGTACAGAGCTGAGTAAATGTATTCTGCAACTTGTTATAAGTTACCAGAGACAGAATTCAACATAATGTTATCATTTGTGGTGATAAAGTTAAACTATGAATGAACAACTATATAGGACGATCCACAAAAAGCAATGAAAATACAAACTTCAGTGTTGCCATTATTTTTGCCCGTACATTTCTTTTATTACAACAGAGGAAAACATTCAACCTTAAGATATATATTTGTATTTTGTGCTTTTTTATATCATCAAAACTTACCGTACATTTATTTTGTGGTTCCTAATTTAAATTTTTCATTTTTTATTAATAAACAAACTGATGAATAGTATATATTAATCTATAATTCTGTCACAATCGTGAGAATTAGAATCAATTTTGAAATTGTAGATAGAGATACCAGCTACTTATAAATCAGAGAAAAACTAAAAGTCACCAGCTTCTGGAGGGTAATTGTACCTAAACAAATAAAACTTACCGATATTGTTGAATTATTCTTTCTTATTTAGAAATAGTTTCACTTCTAGATGATGACATCGTTTTTTGACATCGTAAAACCGTTTACGTTTTTACGTAAAAACGAATTACGTTTAAATGCCAGCAAATTCGCTAACTTTAAGGTTAGAGGGAAGTTAAGAATAGAGAATTGTTTTGGCGCTGATTTGCTTATAAATTTAACTATTCTGCTAGCAGTCAGATCAGGTTTCAAAAATGTTTTCTCACCTCACCATTTTCTGAAGTAAATTGGAGCGTGTAATATTACACTGGTTAACCTTCAGTTACTCGCGCTATGCTTTGGCACACAAAACCTCTGTGGCGTACTATGTATATACTTTAGATATACTTTTTATTTTGCTTTATTTGAAATGCGTACATATTACAAATTTGATTGAATAATAATGATAATAAATTTAGTATATTAGTCTTCAGAAAATTTTTGCATATGATGACTTTCAGAATACGTTGTTTACATGCAAATTTGTTTAAACAGTTAATAGTAAGTGTAGAAATAATTGTAGTAGTGCGGTTCTTTGTTCTTCCTCAAATGAGACAATAATTTCTTTACTTGTTTGGTGGTTATACTTGATCATCACGATTTCCTGGTTTTCTAAATTTGCTGACATGTGATGTTTTATTAACTTCGTAACCTTGTCTTTGCCAAGGAAACTATCTCTACACCATAAATCGCTGCTTGAATAATCACTAAAATACTGAAACTTGGAACGCGTATCATGTTCACCCACCGTCAATACATCTTATTTTTTAGAATCACTTACAGCATTGCAAATTTCATTTTCTCACGATTCCTCATAATAATTCACACGGTTTTCCGATAACTTATTCGTCTCTGTATTGTTCCTAAGGTAAAGCAAAATAAATCAGTTTAATTACATCAATAATCCTGTGATAATTAAAAGAAAATAAAAACTCGCATTGGCACCCGCGCGTCGTAGAGAGTATGCCAATGAACACATTCCAATGGAAATGCAATCGTCTAGCCACTGAGTACCGGGGAGAATGCAACTTATTGTCTCCCGCGAGGTTAGGTGAAGTGTCAGAATGCGCGCTGAGATCTGATCCGTACGACAATAACCGTTCTAGTGACATACAAAGTGTGCCAGCGCGGGTAACTAAGGGTTAACATTTAAGGTAATATAGTCTCTCAAATGCTTCTTTTTTTCGCTTGGTACCTCTTTTCAAGTTAAAAAGCGAAAGTATGCAAATAATGTGTGTTGACTTGGATAATATTATTCACTCCCTCACTCTGCTTCTAAGCTTTCACGATTTAATTACACATGCTGGCTAACATCCAACTCATTCTTAACCATGAGTTAAAATCCCGGCAGAAGTTGTGAAGTAACTTTTTAGGTGTTTTCTGTGCTGGTTAAATAAACCAGTTACGAATCGTAGGTTTGTCAAAACAGTCTTACTCAAGGGTTGAAACGTACTTCCATTCAATAGAGTTATTTAAACGACTGTTGATGTAGGAGTCACATTTATCAGGTGTCAGTATCGATTCCTCGCCACAAAAACATACATTATATCACATTTATTTTATCAACAACTACTACTACTACTACTATAAATAATAATAATAATAATAATAATAATAATAATAATAATAATAATAATAAAACGCACAAAATATGCACTATTGTACTGTTAAATAACTAACTCATGAAATTCTGTGAAAACGCAATTAAACAGTTACAGAGAAAATCTCTGATGAGTATGATATGCATTCGTATCATATCATTCGTTGATTAGAGGGAGAAATCGAGTACAGTTTAGAAGTATTTCAATTTCCTTCGTAACGTGTGTAGTCATGTTCACACTGTTTATTAACGGAATAACTCTTAAAGTTTACGTACCACCCGATAATATAAATTGTTAAACAATATCGGGTGGTTATCTTACTTGGACAAATACCGGTTGCAGTTGCCACGTGGCAGCGTAGTCGTTGCTTCTGCAGTGGCAGTGACTGGGAGGCCTTAGGATTAGAGATTTGATGGAAGCTGATCATCGATATGGTCACATCTCGGTTCAACTACGATTCTAGACTAATCTGATCAGTAGGTTTTCGTGGTTTGTCCGACTACATATTAATTTTCGGAGAGTCATATTTTGTGCTTTCAACTACCCAAGGTAAATATGTGAATCATATAATAATACAATACTTTCCTTAATGTTGTCTCTGTTGATGTTCTAATAGTAAATAATCATTATGTTGTTATGGATTTCATCTATTTGAATTAAAATTCTCCTCTTTTGCTGCAGTTCTATTTCATCACTGTAGGCTGATTAAAATGCAAGGGTAGGTCGTAGTGCTTATTTATTTTATCATTAACTTGTTTTCCATTTAAAACATACTCCGTCCTCAATGGATATTTGACGAGATATGCATTTAGCCTTATTGAGTAGTATTTCAGATTATCCAAAAAAGAGGGAATCGCATCATAAATGATTGAACTTATTAATTGCTATCTATATCACATTTCATCAAAAAGTGTTCAACTTCAGTAACCAAATTCCGTTTTACCATTTTCACGTGGGTTTGCAAGAGCTTATAGAGATACCCTATTGAAATCATTTTGCCGATCGCTAAATTAACGATTAGAGAATGAGTGGAGATATTTTTATGCCTCTTATCGTTTTCATTTAGGTTTATAAAATATCATAGAGGTCGGTATTTTATCGATTTAATTTATTTAGTCACAAAACAGTAGAAACTATATGAAGTATAGGTGAGAAAATCAACTCCGCACCAATCTTATTCTCCAGAACCCCTTCCCAACATTTGAACAAAATTTCGATGTGTTCTTTACATTGCGTGAAATATTGGTAATTTTGCTACCCCTTTTACGCGAATGTGATTTTCTTTAATACATTATCTATCATTATGATCGAGTAAAATTTCTCAAGTGTTGCACCTCAAATATAGAGCCATCATTGCGTAAACCCACACCCATGGTTATTGATTGTTTTTAATTTGAATAATCACGCAGACAAATATCACATAACTTGTTACGAGAAACTTTTGTCCATTCCAGCCTTACGGATAATAATAAAAAGGGAAGTGAAAGGAGACAATGTTGTAAATTTTGTAGAAATTTTGGAATTAAAAACCAATTTGTACATAAAAAAATCTAACTGAAATAATGAAGATTATAAAAATTAGGTTACCCCATTTATCAACATGGCTCAATAAACTAAACGTATTTTAAAATATCATGTAAAAGTTAGATTTTGGCAAAAATAGATAACACGCATGCAGCAGGACTTTTCAATCCCAGCTGATTACTTATTAACGCAATTAAATATTCCAGTCTTAGAATATCTCCCATGATTGATGTTGCAGTGAAATCTTCACGTGTAAATAATGTTTTTCTGGTTTATAATGATAACAATAGTAATCATAGGAAGCAGTTGTAAGGAGAGGAAACAGTTGCCAAATTGAAGTAAACATCGCCTAAAATCATAGAAATCACAAAATCGTTCAAATAAAATACAAAACGTGTAGTGCAACAAAAGCACGTACTGTCCTGTATTATTTAGAAGTGTTACATAATATACTAGATACACCCGCGTAACAATTTTTTGACATCATCCTTAAAATACTTCAAAGAAAAGGGTTTGCTGGTCCAGATCTTCGAACCGACGTCCTTACAAATTGAGGACCACAAAACACCCAACAATTCTATTGAACCTTTATTAGAAGGCTTATAATATTTATGTAAAAAATGTAAAATAAAGATAATGTGATAAAGTAAAGAAATGTGGGTTAACGGGAAATAACTGACAAAAACGTGCTGGTTTTGAGAAACTTCTTGAAAGATCATTTAGTGCATTAGTGTAATAAGGTATTACAAATATAGAAAATTTCTCGTAACATTCCATAATTATTTCTGCGTTACGTTTATACTCTGAATGTACTGGTACCAGCAAAATAAAAAGAGCTCTAGGAAAGTCGACTATTAGGATTCATAAATTCACTACTCATAAAAATAAATATATACGTTATTGAAAAAAAATATACGTGTAACACAAATTGAATATATTATTTCTTACTGATAATGTTTGTTGTTAATTTTTTTGACATGAAACTATGCTTTCGGACATGAATACATTTACACTAGGATGTGTCTATAAAATTGTAAATGAAATTGCTAATTGCTTGCGTAAGGAAGTGAGCGAGTATTAATTAGGATGTAATGCAATAAGTAGTAATGTAGATCTCACATATGATTATGTACAAGATTTTTAACGATTTGAAAAATAAGCGTATACGCGTCACGGTTCTTCCGTTTTATCTCGTTCAGTCGGTTGGCCCTCTGTAGACCTTCTTACGTGGCCTCTTTTTTGTAATAGAATTTATATCAACGAAAGAAAAGAGAAAATTCGATTGAGATATCTGTAACTGTGGAGCTTGCAAACTAAGCGCTAAAATATGATAATTATATTTATAATGACCTTCATAACTGCGTACGTGTCCCATTTCATTAATTGAATTATCCGCCAATTAGATTTTCGAACGTTGTTGAAACCAGATGCTCGAGATTACCACCGGATTACAAACCAGAACCTCAAAAACCCTCGTTTGCAAAATGGCGCATGCATTCCATTGAACAGAACATGTTCAGCCTGTTATGCGCGAGTGGCATTGGCGTGGCGGCGGGCAGGCGCTTGAGTGCCGGGAGGTAACACCGCAGGCGGCAGGTTTTCCATCGCACGGCGGGGTGGCCGCTCCAAATTTTTTTCTTTACATTTTTTGTCAGAATAGAGTAAAAATGCTTATAAAGGAGCCATAGATCCGATTTTCTCAGTTATCTCTGATTTTTCGAAAATTATAAAATTTCAATTTTTTCCCCGCCGTCTACAGTTACAAAATAATACTTGCATTCTACTATTAAGAAACCAAAAAAGTAAGAAAATTTCAAAAAAAAAATGTATTTTGTGATTTGTATGATGGCATTTGGCAAGACTATGTAGCAAGTTCGTCTGTGCCATTCGGTAGCATTACAAGTTTATACGTTGAATTAGAAAGAAAAATAATCAAGGAGATTTCTAACCAACCCTTTATCAATCTCTTAAATTTTAATAGCAATAAATGTTTGCTCTCATTCTATAGAAACTATTTGCATTGGCAAACGAGCTCTTGAGAGTTTGACTCTTACCCTTTATTGTGCCCCACGTGAAAGAAAAGACTTATCGTCGGGAGCGCAGAGAGAACGATTAATTATTTGATGGAACCTCAGATAATGTAGGAATATTATTGTCCACTAACATCCCACGTTGTTCATGGAAACGTAAGTATTGAAGCTACATTTATTACATTTATAATTTTATATTTATTTCTATTATTATTTCGTTAATTATTTTCATTTTATATTTCCCATATTTTCTGTTATATTTTTATCATTTATTATACTG
This sequence comes from Gryllus bimaculatus, assembly GCA_017312745.1. NCBI lineage: Eukaryota > Metazoa > Arthropoda > Insecta > Orthoptera > Gryllidae > Gryllus > Gryllus bimaculatus. The sequence continues at coordinate 4,375,347 of BOPP01000043.1, forward strand.
TAGGGCGTGGAGAACACATAATTATTTGAAGGTACCGAAAAGAAAATAAATATAGCACTCACTAACGACTCACAGATATATGTGCGGTTCTTTAAGGATATGTTTTTTCTAACAACGTTCTCTAACCATTCATATTGGCATGGAACGTGGAGTAACCCTCCGTTAAGCTAGCCACTCATCATCAGTCAGTGCCTTTTATCCCTTCACCCAGGGTCTCGACGCCGTTGGAGCCCCGGGCTTACAAGATGGTCCCAAGCATGGTTATGCATTTGGCTATCGACGCCGCCGATATGAGGAGGATTTAATTGAGGAATAAGATACGAAAAGTCTTCAGTTGTGGCATGGTGTAAATAGTAGATGAAAATAAGGAGGAAGGAAAGGTGCACTGCTGCACTCCCTCTGGCATACGATCGACTGGGACGGTTCAGGTCCTCAACTGTCGTCACTGCAGTGCCTCTGACGGATTGGAGCCCCGACGGAGGAGGGAAGGGAGATTTTCGACAGTTGCTAGTTCGAATTCATCCGCCATCCGGTGGAATGTGCTAGGCAGGCTTCTCTAGTTCGAAGTTTTCCTCGGTTTCGCCGATCAACACGAGGCGAACGCCGGAGCAGTCAGTGCTGACAGTGGGGTCACGGATCGAGCACTTTTTTCCTTCTTTAGTAAATCCCTCTAGGATTTACCTTTATAAAGAAACCCACAAGCCGTCGTGTAGGTCGGCGCCGGATGGTACCAACCAGCGGCAGAAGAACCCAGTCACCACGCGTAATAAAATTCATGTTCTACATTGCCTAACTAATTACCATAGCAGTTGAAGCATCCAGTATCGACGGGAAGAGTAGACAAGATTTTCTTGCCTAATTCCTGCTGTACGTTAGCCATTGCGTCCTACATCAGTGGATACGATGTGAGTTAGTAAGTAGATGATACCTTGGAGAATGCAATCACTGCCGCAGCAACGGTGAAGTAAAAGGTTAACATAGTGGGAGAAGCCCGAGAAAAGTTGCTGCAAACGTATCTGTTTTACCCCAATATTCACATGGATAGCCCGCGATTTGAACCCAGGCACTCAGAAGTGAATATCCACTTTGCTTTCCGCTTTGCTCTGAATCGCCAATCGGAGAAAGAATTGTGACTTTCCCGTGTTTTATAGGGGACTTTGGCGATATGTTTCTCTGAAGGTGGAGAAGTTATTGGATTTTAAAAGAGGAAAGCTATAGCTATCCCACGAAAGGATGGGAATAATGAATTGCGTGTTTCTCACTGTATAATGGGAACTGAAGTCGCTGACATGACATTGTGTTTTATTTAATAATCATTAAAATTATTTTTTTGTTTTTGTAAAATCGTTCTTAATACAATTGAGAAAAAACACATTACAAGAAATATGCAACTTCTTCACATTTTTAAGCAAATTCAAGAAGACTTTTTCCTATTGTCATTTTCATTTTCGAGTTTCAATTCTCATTAGTTTTAGGTATAATTTATACATTTTAATGTCCCTTTAAAATAGTTGCAGAATGTATTAATATTTCAATAAATACACTAACTTTTATTCCATGACGAGTGCATCTGAACGCTGCTTTTATGGCCAAATCTTTACTACTTTCATCAAAAATACTAAATTGTGTAAATAACCTAATTTTATCGTAGTTATCATGAATATTTAAAGTTTCCTACTTTGTAAGCATCTTAATATTGGTTAATGCTGGAGATACACCACACAAATTTAGGCTGAAAGTAAAATATTTTCTGCTGCGTAACTGTTTCTACACAATCAGAAGTTATACTGATTATTAAAAAGAAAAATAATGTTTATTTTATCAAAACAGTGATATATAAAGAATTAGTTTACATTTGTATTATAGTATATGTACACATTTTTCAGAAGACTTAATGTGTTTGTAACAAATAATGTACTTCAGCTTCCGGGTCATGACCCCCATCTTGATCAGGTTTTTGTCCAGCTTCCCTGATCCATTGAGCAAATGCTGAGATGGCCCCTTGTTTTGCTTCTGGACATAAATGAAACTTCACTATGCACACGTTTTGTTGAACTCTCCTTTTGCTTGTAATGGTAAGATTAGAAGTAAGGGCGAGTTACTATTTTTTTTAGCAATGCAGAAAAGTCATACTTGCAATTCGTTTACCGATACAAATAAGTTTTCTATAACTCGGAAACGAAAATGTCTATTTTTCAAATATTGCTAATCTTACGATTTTTATAATTTATATTTATGTTAAACTTTTACTGATCTTTAACTATTTATAGTTTAAATGACGGGAAGGGATTCTGGAAGTCTAGAAAACGTTTGCAGATAATCTTCTCCGCCATACGTCACATACAGTTTTTACTGTTTCTCAAAATGTCGCCGAATAATTGTGTCCGGTTTTAGTTCTCTATTTGTGTAAAAACTTCGCGATTAATTTGGTTACACGACGGTCATTTTATCTGACTCGCAAACTCTTGTTATGTCTTTCTAAAAAAGAGCAACAATGAAAATTCACGACATGATCGTCATTTGAATATGATTCTCAGTGTTCCTGTAAAATTGGTTTCGTAAACAGGACTTTACGACTGGAAGCAATTAAAAATGTATAAGTGGTAATTATTTTATTATACACCAAAGAGTCACGAAACCTTTGCAAATAGCTACCATTCCAAACTCGTCCCCAGTTTGCCACATATTTGTTTCAACGAAGGATATAAACTGGAACAGATAGATGAATATCAAAAGTTATGGTTAATTTGTTAATGTGTAGTTTCTGTTAACACTATACAGTGAATATGAACTTATTTCTTTGAAAAAGTTTCCCGCACATATCCGTGTTAGGAGATGAAATCGCGTGAAGGAGATCGAGGGAAGTGGGATATTACTTTAAAGATCCCAATCACTCCATCTGCCATTATCTTACATGTACCTTAAGAAATGTTCGTGCATATTGAATGAACTCTTTAACCATATCACGTACATACATTACTGAGTAATCGCCATTTGACAATAGCATTTAGTTAATTGTGGTATTCAGTAGATTTTGTCAATGGATACAAAATTGACCTAAGCAAGTTGAATGCTTGGGAGATGAAACTGCTGTTACTTATACTCGTGGTGATGTCGTAAAAGCATCAAAATATCAAAATGTACTTATATATATTTCGCAGCAAAACGATGACGAAGGTGTAAACTTGAGACTGAATTCCGTCCCTTTTTGTTAACCTACAATCAGATGATGGATCCGATGATTGTTTTCTATTGTCTTCTTTTGCACGGATGATAGAACGGTCTGCTTGGGTGTTATATTCTCAAAATACACGTTGGGTACAACTTAATAATTTTTTAATTAAAAGTTTTACAACAATGTATGCCATTCTGAATCGTCATTACCCACACGTTTTCTGAAAGTGTCTACGACGCGATGTGCCTAAGGCAGTGCTGACGACGTGGCGTGCAATCCGCTTCCCGACCCTTTCGAGCTTCAAAAGCGCGGGCCTCGGCTTCAGTGGGGGGCGCCTGTACTAGCCATTTTCCGTGCACCCCGGCCGTCTCGCCACTGTGCCAGTGCCTCTCTTCGCTACTTCCCGTCCTCGTTCGGCAAAGTCCGTTCCCAAGCCGTGCTGACAGCTCCCTTGCTGACTCCCTGCTGCTACCTGCCCCACCAGCGCTTGCGGCCTCGTTTTATGTTAGTGGTGACGTCACACCGGCGACTGGCCTCGCGCGGAGGCTGCCCACAACTAAGCGGCGAGCCCCGAAACGCGCGCCGCCACGCCGCTTGCGCCCCAATTGAAAATGGCGCGGGACTGCTACAGCCTGCTCCATGTATGGATTGATTGACTGATTACTTCGAGTTTCCGGGCGGTTATGGTCATTATTACCCCAAGTGTAGCTAATGCTTCTATCTCGAGAGGTGGTTGGGGTGAACTACTTTTGCTGGATGGTGAGATCCGGTACCAGGGTACACGTCGGCTTGTGGTATTTTTCAGAACAAGATATCTGCCACCAGCGGGGCACCATTTCAGCCGGGATGAGATCTAAGCTCCCGATGCTAGTGTGGCGTTGTTAATACGAGGGCCAGAACCGTTACGTCGGTGAAAGTGCGCTGCGGGGGAGGAAGGGGTTGAGCCTGAACTTCCGGGATTTTGCGCTCTGGCAGTTGATGCAGACGGCGTGGCAGAGCCAAAATTAACCTTAGGTTGTATACTCCTAGGAAGCTGGCTTGCGAGCCTCGCTTGCCGACAGCAGGCGAGCCTACCTGGGAATCTTGTGTGGTGGGGGTGTAGCCCCCAACTATTTAACGCGGCGCCATCTGCGCCCGCGTTCTCATTCAATTAACATCAGGGAGCCTAGTACGAGTAGGTACATGAAACGTAGGAGTGTGGGCGAGATGTCCGGAGTGTAAGGGCCAGACGATCTCGGGTGCTTTATGCACGCGGTCCGCCAGACGGCGACCGGTTTAAATTTTGGCATCAATGTGTTTAAATTTAGCAATTTATTGTAACTAGTCTGTACCTTTTCAATATACTATTTTTTATTTTTGTTATTTGAATTTATTCTCATTTCACTACGTCACACTAGGCCTTGTCTGACAGCGTGTATGCTAGTGTAGTGCATGTAATTAAGTGTTTCTGAGTAACAGGTATTATACTACATAGAACAGCAGCAAGTAAAATCTCCGCGCAGTCCATGGCTTGTTAGTTTAGGTACTTCTCCCGCATTCGCCTGGTATTGATTGAAGAAATCACAGAAAACTACCGATCAGAGCAGCCGGCCGCTAGATATCTCCTCTAGACAGCGTTCGGACTCGAACCTCTCGGACCTCCTCTTCAGGCACTGCAGTGACGTCAGTTAATGCCCAAAGCCAACTAAGCCGGTCCAACGTGTATTTGCAAGCTATTCCAGGCTCCTCCACCAAGGAGGCAAGCATATACGATTGAAAATTCGAAGATTTTATTAAAATATTTCCAAAGAAGTGACAAGATAGTTGAGTAATGTTTTCTATAGCCAAAAAATAACAAGCAAAACAAAAAAAGAATATACAAATCGCTGGTTGAAAACAAATCTACATACGGTTCAAAAGTTTGGATTTTAAAACAGAGCGAAGACATTAAAATCAATGAAAATGAACTTTTGGAATCGCTGTTTTGGCATTAGTACCAAAGCTTGCTACCACTCTACTACTACTACTACTCTACTACTTGTACTACTACTACTACTATACTACTACTAGTAGTACTACTACTACTAGTTCTACTACTATTACTACTTCTACTACTACTAGTACTACTTCTACTACTACTAGTACTACTTCTACTATTACTACTTCTACTACTACTACTACTACTATTCCTACTTCTACTACTACTACTACTACTATTACTACTTCTACTACTACTACAACTATTACTACTACTACTACTACTACTACTACTACTACTACTACTACTACTACGTCTACCACTTCTACTACTATTATTTCCAAAACATCAATATCATTTCAACATTTCATCTGCAGAGGTCGCATAGCGTAGCATCCTACGTCTCTCTCAGATTCGTGATTGAGCTCAGTGTGCGCCGCACGCGGCGGGGGCGGCGGGGTG
>BOPP01000043.1:4384982-4407506 GCA_017312745.1 Gryllus bimaculatus
CGCGCCTTCCGCCGCCGGCTGCAGGATGGAGCCGCGAGAGCGCGCGCGGCCTGGGCGGGGGCGGAGAAGGAGGCTGGAGGGCGGCGCAGCGAAGGGCGGAACGAAAGGCGAAGTCCCCGCGAAGGAACCAGTGTTGGCGGGAGACACGTTGTGAGATCGGAAGGTGAAGATAGTGAAGATGGAAAGGAAATAGGATTGAAAATTTCTTTAGGGTTTTCTAAAATAAATCCAAAAATGTATGATCCGTTTCAAATGCGTAGAACTACATCACGCAGAGCAGTAATATCCAGTTTGGTGAAAATCGTTGATATCTTCATTAATAATAATAATAATAATAATAATAATAATAATAATAATAATAATAGCTAACTAAGATCCTATTAAGGGTAAGGATCTACTGCTTTTTGTATGTAATGATGAATGAAGTGATAGGGTGATGATAAGTGGCTAAAAGAACTAGGATGATGGTGGTAGGTGGCAGGTCTGGTGTGGGAGGTAATCGTGGCATTTTTTATTCATTGCAGCATTCACCTTATGATCAAGGGAAACCACGAAGAACCTGGTTAGTATGGTAGGTTCGGGAACTGAACCTGGGCTTCCCGACTGAAAAGTTAGCCCACTGTGCCACTTTGCTCGATTAGAGTCATATATACGGCCTTTATTAGTAATATTTTGTGCGTAACTGGTGAATATAATCAGGTAACAGGTTTTAAATACTCATACGATTAGGGATTATATTGTTAAGTCTTATGTTAAGCCACATTATCCAATGCACAATTTACGATTACAGGACGATGCTGCCACGTTCGAGTATTTCCTTTAACCGTTTTAAGTTCGTTCGGTGCTAAACGTCAAGCAAAACACGAACCATTCCGAGAAATAACAAAGTACTACAATCGTATGGTCGCACAGTTATCGTAGTCATGCGGTTACCGCACACATTTCCTGTGTGGATGACCAAAGTGAGGATTACATTTCGAGCAATCTGGAGGGACAAGGAAGTGGCAAAATGAGAAGCAGCATTGGAGGAAATAGGATGATTTGTCCGACAAACGGATGCTAATATTTTCTACTGACGCAAGTTTTTCTCGCTGTTTATTTCATTCTCTGTAGGATAATACACTACACTGGAAAAGAATTATAGTGAAATTATATTGTACACTGTAAGTAACACATTATTTTCAGATTTTATTACTCGAATGCGTGTATGTTTTGAATTTAAATAGAGAAGTTTATTACAGTACTATATCTTTCTATTTATTGAGTGAGGACGATTTTGGAGAGATTTTTATTTATTGTCATATATGCTGCATAATAAATTGTTCTACTTTATACCACTTAAGTGAGTGAAACATTTTCTTTGTATTCTCTAATTTGTTATTGGTATTGAAGCTATGGGAGTTTTTCAATGGTTCTGATAGTGAACAGGGGTGACGTGAAATGGAGAAATATTGATGGTCAAATCGTTAAATATGGGAGCATATATTCTCATGAAATAAACTTCACAAAACACGTCAGATATATGGTATTTTCTCAATAAGAGGTTCTATTGACAAAATTAACAAATAACCTTTAAATGAATTCATTACTCAATTAATTTGATAACTGCTTCACTATTTAACTACTCTTATAATACCCTAAAACTTACCTTAAGGCCTCATTTAAGACTGCAAGGAATGATTACATATAAACAGATGTAGAAAAAAAGTAGTGGGAAGTTTTGCAATGATGATATCCACGAATGCTACTCCAAACCTTTTATTCTCCATAATTTTAACATGGAGTACCAGAGTTACGAATTCCGTACCAAAACGTGCAGATAGTCATGCAGTGCTATTATTCTTACATTATTATTAAACGTGCAGTGCTATTATTCTTACATGACAATGCAATAAAACTGCTGGGACGAAAAGCAGGAATGTCGAAAGGTTTTAATTGGATATTATATGAAGGGGAAAGGGAAATATTGTGGTAACTCTCGTTTTTGTATAATTTTGCGGCGAGAAGGAAAGTAAATTGTGTCAATCCAGACATTTTTTGGGTATATGTTATGGATTAATTACCAATCTAGCTAATATCTGAATTAGTCCAGAAACCAAAATTGGTAAATAAAGTCCGAAGTAAGGTTAGCTGCAAAGCATACTTCCGACTTTAGCAGAATGAACTGCAAATTAGTCAACACAAGTTGCTAGTGTAGGTGAAGTACGTTCTAATGAATAATTGCAGAGAAGTTGTGATATACAGGTATCAGATTGCTGGTGGGACGCGTTTAAGGCTATTGAAAGAGAAGGCCTAGTAGTTTGGTGTTCCAAAAGTCGTTGGAATTTTGTATATACCTAATACTACCTAAGCTAGCATATCCTCATTACGTGTACCTCAGTTTTACTCTACGATAAGTATTTTCGAGATATCATCATCGCTAGGATCTTTGGTCTTCAAAATTTACATAAATCACCCTTGAGTCTGTGGAAAGCATAATTTCCTATTCACTTCATATCAAAATACATCTTGCCATCACACAAGAAGCCTCACTCCCGGGCAATAATCTTCATTTCGTAAGCTCCCTATGGCTAAAGTAAAATGATCAGGATGAAATCTAAATTGATTCATTCGTCATTCATACATCTTTCTTCAAACTGTCTGGGTAATGTGCGAATTAGCCAGCCACTCGCACCATTAGCTATATTTGAGCCATAACGTAACACATCATGCTGCTTTTTATATTAGAAATTTCTATCTAGTAATCTCTGAACGCAGGGTTCATGTCTTATTCAACTTTATTGCAAACACGACCGCATGCAAATATTTCCTCTCCCAATCGAAATGACCATGGCTCATCAGTGGTCCCCGAGTTATCCATGTTATCTCCTAGAGCTTTGATCTGCAAGATGTTCAGTAGTATGATGAAGTCGGATGAGGTTCTACATTCGACTTGAATTATGTTGTAATAATGATAATATACCGACGGTGTACTACCAGAACTGTGATGCAAATTTCAAGCAGGCAGGGTCACACATTATCCCACGCAGGCAGCGTTCCATCAGCTGGAATTGCCTTTTACTCCGCATGCAATGTTTTTTTTTTGTCGGAGAGTGCGACGCTCTCGTGTCCGCGGGTGTCAAATATTAACAACACTTATAAAGTCAGGCTGTTGGGCAACGACGGGACAGGGACGTTAATACCAACGGTGACGGTTTAATTGCTTCGGGGGTGAAATGGGCCGAGCACAGGCGTCGGTGGAGGCTTTAGCAGCGCTAGCGTTGGCGGTGGCGGTGGCGGCGGGGGTGGTGGCGGCGGAGGCTAAGGCGCGGCGGAACAGGCCGACGCCACCGCCACCTTTCCCGCCGGCAAATGGGCGTATCGACTGCAGGGTGGCAAACACCGACGGCGGCGATAGCAGGTGCGTAGGGGGTGGCTGGCCCAATGCCAACCTGCTAGCAAGACCTTGCCGCCACCTCTCGGACGCCATGTACGCTGCCTAAATAAATAATAAATAAAGTGTTCGTTTGAGACGCACTTCATTAATACATGGCAATTAACTTGCTTCAAGTAGAAAATTCTCGTAGAAAAATATTATCCTGTATAGTAATTGAAGTACATATTTAGGCCTTGGAACACAAAAAGGAAATTATGTCAGTAAAAATTTTTTGATTTCGAAAATAATATTTTATTCTGTTCATCCAGAACGAACTCTTGCCCTTCAAGTTAACGATCTTTATTCTCATCGTTCAGCTAACAATATGCTTCCTGGGAACCGTGACGAAGTTTGACTATAAAAGATGGGAAGTATTTTCGTTCTCTATTGGCGTCGTGTTCCCGGGGCGCAAGGCGGGGCGTGGTTGGGCACGGAGGCACTCCGGAGCACGCCGGAGCTCTCCACCCTGTGAACCCTGCCCAGCAGCCTGCAATCCGCCCTGCGGCGGTTCACCTCAAGTCGCTTTGCACGTTATGTTAATGGGCGTGTAGGACTGCCCCAGGCCAGGGCTCCCAAGGGCTTTTGCGTGTCTCGTGGTGATCGATGTCAGCGTTGTTGAGAAGATTTTTACGATCTTTTCGGGAGGGTGACTTAATTCAATAGGGAGCCCTTCTCGTGAAAAAGGTCGATTTCAAGAGCCAAGCGTGTTGCTCGTAAAATTTTATCCCTACCCATCGAATTTTTCTTGTAGTACCTGTCAAAGTTCGTATTTTGAGGGTGTTGTCATAAATTCGAGCTCGTTATTCTCTTGTGCCAACCGCGATTGCATTTGCGAGACATGAAGGAAACGAGGCTTCGTGCAGCTTATTCCTGTTGCAAGGAAGTTACTTTTCATGCTTGGGAATTTTTCATCGAAATATTTCTTTACAAGTCTTTCAGTCGATAAACTGAAGGAAGCTAAATTACATTCCTGTGCAGACCGCTCTGAGAATCTTGAGGGAGGCACTCCTTTGTGCCAAAGGACCAATCTAAATTTCCCTAAGTTGCAGGCTTATAAATAGTCTTGGGGTCTAGATAGTCGGAGTACTTCGAAACTTGCGTTATGGAAACAGGGTTACCTGAGGAATGTACGGTATTCAATCGAAATGGAAAGTGAGTCTGAAAACACGTTGGCGATTCCGATATATGTCTTAAGTAATGATTATTTTCAAAAGTAAATCATATTTCTATTTCATAAATTCTAAAGAAATGATTTATACATGCCTACTATTTGTTCATGAAGTTCAGAAAAGAACATAAATTATTTACAATTTACAAATGATGAATTTCGAGAGACTCATAATTCATTCTTTCATACTACGAACTATAGTCACCAAAAATGTTCCTAATTTGAATTTTTTTTAAACATTCTGAAGTGGGCAGTTTTTAATCTGGGAGACATAAAGATTTTCTCTGCTGCTCGGAACGCTTTGCAAGATGGCATACATATAAGATTTCTTTACAGAGCAACTACACCATATGATTGTAAAAAATGTAGTGATAGATCGGTACGATAGTGGCAGATTAGAGTTCAATATATGTATAAAAAAAATAACCCTTATTTTAAAATAATATTTGATTGTAATTTTTGTATGATCGTTAAAATTATTTTTAGTTTGTTAGTCAACTATTTTATGTAAATCTTTAGTTAGTATATTTCCAAATCTGTATTTTCCAATTTAAAAAGTCTCTGTGTAATATTCTAAAAATAAAATATTATATTGCAGCCAAAGGCAGAAGCTATTAGATTTCATTATGTTTAGAGTGAATGAGAGGCAAAACCCTGATAGTAATAATCTTGAAAACAACTTTTATTAATCTAACACTTTTGTATTCTCAACATTCTTAAGAATAATAAAAATAAATTTATTTGAACTGCAAATGGGTATAACCCGGTGGCAGCTAATTACATAAATAAAATAAAACAGCTAACATGCAAATTATATAATAAGAGCACATAATAATAATAATAATATTAATAATATTATTATTAATAATAATAATAATAATAATAAATATTAATAAAAAAATAATAATGATACAAAAACTGTCTAATTCATAAAGCATTTAAATTACCTTCGTTAACTTAACTACCTTAAATTAAGTTGCGATCCAATGTGACAGACAGTTCACGTTACGAAGCTGCGGCGCTCTTTATTGAGATGCCTTTGTGTTGTCTGTCTATCTGTCTGTCTGTCTCTCTCTCTCTCTCTCTCTCTCTCTCTCTCTCTCTCTCTGTCTATCTGTTTGTCTGTGTATCTGTCTTTTTCTCCCTGTCTGTCTGTTTCTCTCTGTCCGTCTGTTTCTCTATCGCGCGCGCTTTCTAACTTTTCACTTTCGTCTCTTTTCTTACACTTTTCTCTCTTTCCTTCTCCCTCTCTTTCTCTCTATCTATTCTTTTATAGGTAGATAGGCCCCCAATTTATAGATTAGCATCTGTAAGTGCTTTGCGGTCTAGTATGTAGTTTTTTTAGAGAAAAATAAATAGAAGGTTTAAATACTAGAAACGTTGTTTGTGTAACTTTATTGACAATTTTCTAGATTCTACTATAACGAATGCAAAATATTATCTTTCCTTGGTTTATTACGGAATCGATTTTTTTCTAGGTAAATACTATTTTTATCAGAAGGTATGGGTTATCTGACCTTGTTTTTTTTAGCAAACAATACGTTTCATATTTTTTAATGTTTCAGAGTTCAACAATTAACGTTTCAATCCTAGTCATTGGGACATTTTTCAAGTGCGCGGGCTCTCTGAGTGTACAACCATAAACAGTAAATAACGGAGAAAATATTATGCGCATAAAATAATTCCTCAGAATTAAGTGATTAGGGATTAATTTTTAACATGCGTATTTTTTGCAGTTGAACACTACATGGTTGCAAACTCATACACCCAACACCCTTCGAAAACATCCAATGTGTAAGATCAAAAAGTCAGTTGCTTAATTATAAAATGTATGACTAAATATTTTAGTCTCTGAAATAAAAGAAGGTTAACATAATCTATCATTTAAGGGTTTATCCTTTAAGATATATCCTGATCACTTGCTGATTAATATTATGCTAATTCTTAGTGCGTGTCTCCTTTATATAATTGTAGCTCTGCCTATAAACAATGTCACTTGTGTTCACACAAATATAACGATATAACTGATTAAGAACTTAGTAATTTGCCATCTTTTTTTAATAGGTAAGCGCAGACATTGTACATGTGGCTTAGATATTTGCATTCGCTAATTCTGTAGTGCAACTGATCATAGTATTTTGTTTCCTGCTCTCATAACGAATGTTTCTTTTTTATAAAATATTATCAATTAAGCATGCAGAATACAAAAATATTGCATGAAATACGATCGTTTTGGTTCCCATTAAAATTTTTTATATACTTAAGAATTTTGCTAACTATTTAATTATTTGCTAGAATAAACTAATTGTTGAAATATTATGTAAAGTAGATTAGAAATTTTAAAAATATGAAAAAAACGAGACTTACTAGAGTTGAAGTGCCTTCAACGCCAAAATGTTTTCTTGTGTCTATTTTGGTTAGTGTGTTTCAAACAGCAAACAATATTTTATGACTCAGAAAAATAAAAAAGGAACGTTCTGTGAGGTACACATTTAAGAAATAATTGAACTTGGTTTTACATAATCAAATTATAAAACGATTTTTTAAATTTTGGTGTTAATTGTTGGTGGTCGTGAAATATGTACTCTTTAAGTCAATTATCTATATGTTCGAATGTGGATTGAAACATTTGACATCTTGTATAAAATGGCAGGACATAGCATTTTCAAATTCCAATTAATTTAATGATAATTCTTCAAAATATTCCTTTTAACTATGTTTAGAAACAGGCGATCATACACATTAGCTCTCTTTAGAAAACAAGTTTAACTTATTTCATGAATTTTTATTTGACACCCGCATGGTGTTTTAAGAGCTCGAAGTCAGCGAAGGAAGTTCAAAATATAGATTTTTGCATTGATAGCTTTTAACATTGAAATGATATTTGAACTAACAACTTCTCAATGATATTGTTCTGAAAGTAATTGTTATTTTGTCACAAATAATATTGTGGCAAGCAATTCACTACATTTTAAAACAAATTTAAAACATTTAAAGATATTTTTTCATCTCAATTTTCATAAGCTTTTATCTAAAATGATAAATTATTTCAATGCGGATGAAGTGTAAATTCAGACAAACTCCTGGATACATATTACACAAAATAAAAAATAATGTTTGAAGTTTTTAGTAATTTTAATATGTCATTGTTACTGAAATCGACTCTAGCAAAATCCACAAACAATTTAAAAAATAAAATTCTATCATTTTGAATTTCCCTGTCCTTGCAGGAGGTGGAAGTTGATGATCGAATTCCTGTTACGATGGTGAATCTGTCGGTATGTAAATCAAACCATGTATATTTTATCAAATTTACTTCTAAATTACCTTTTATCTCTTTCATATATTTTGTTTATTAATATTCAAATGTATTTGTAGTGGTAGTTTTGCATCATTTAATTACTTCTTTCGTCTTGGCACTTGCGCCTTAAGGTAATTGTTAATGATGAAGTACACCTATATGAAAATAAACTATTATAAAATGTATTAATAAATATTTGCATTCTCATCCTATAAAGCAATACGTATTATTTATGCAATAAAAGACAGCAAGCAAAAAGCATGATTACCAATGAACAACTTCGGATATCCAAAGTAATGTCGATCGAAAAGTGTAGCTTCAAACGAGAACTTGCAAGAACGTGACAGCGGCAGGAACATGTAAGTAAGACACCTTGGCTTTATCAGATTATTTCAGCTACACGCTTATAAGAACTCCACACTTATTCACTTAGAAGTATAAAGATAATTCTCCCCGGTATCCCAAAACAAGAAACGAATTCTGATTTATATTAGTTGTATTATAGTATATTTTTGAAAATACTTATCAGTGATATTCAATATTAGTGATATAATATAATAATAAAATGCTGGTAATCTCAATTACTTTTATTCAAATATTTAATTACATTTTTTACTAAAGAGAGCATGAGTCACATACTTCTGTAATCAAAGTAAGTCGTTGATTTTAGGAAACTGTTCTTTATAGACTGAAAACATTAATGTACGGGTGATGAAATGCATAATCACTAAACGTAGTGCATTAAATATTTACATTGATCAAATGTAGGATTAAAATGTGTATGTGGTTGACCTTGATCTATTGAATACAGCCATTGCTCTTTCATTGAAGAAAAAATATACATTTTCCTACTTTTAGTTTTTGAAGCCCCTGAATTTGAGGTAATAAATATCAAAAGACTTCAGTTTCGCAGCTTCCTCGAATTCTAGTAAGACAGTTATCTTGCCTAAGATCTTTACATTCCTTCTTTAAAACGAATAATCGAGACCTGAACAGAACGAAGTGTGTACTATTGCCTTGGTTCTAACGTATTTCGGAAGCGGTGTATAACATCTGGAGTAGTGGTATGAGTTTAAAATTCTGATTTAAAAATAAAATATTGAAAATGTACTATACACAATAACATATTGCGTATATTTAGCGTGAGTCGTTATTCTGCTCAGATTCGGTGATGTGTTTGACTGAAACAATAAATTCTCGACGTTCTGGAGGCCACACTCTGAAAAGATGTTTGACGTTCCACTTTCCCGACTTCAAATAACCTCAGGCCGCCGTGACCTGCAAAGTTTGAAAACTGAGAACCGTTGTTCCACCCTCCGACATTTTGCGCTGCTGCCGGAGTTGTGGCAGCCGTGCAGGGACTTCCCCTGGCGTCGCGCGCTCTCCTCCCCTGCGAGCTCCACGCGTCTGCGCGGCCGCGGCGCCCCGCCCGGGCTTTATCGGCCTTCATCGCTCGGCGGACGGATAATTTAATTTGGTTTCATGAATATTTCAAAGCTTTACGAGTGTATACACATTTTTTATTGCGCCCCTAAGTTAAATCACACGTTGCGAGAACGAGGCATGCACGCTTTTGCGTTCTGAGGACCAAAGGAATCAACGAACTCGACTGGTGTTGAGAAGCGACCGGTTGGTGTGTGAGACGAGGGTCACCTGAAAAGGCAAATATTAAACTTCCAAATGAGAGTTTAAGATCAATCCTGGACGAGGCACGGATTTTACTGGCATTTAAATCTCTCAAGGCGATATTTGTCGTTCACCGTGAGAGTGTTAATAGTTTTGTAATATTTATATTCGAAACAGAAAGTTATTGTTGTTGGTATTTAAGTTGAGCCGAGATATTTTGTACATTGTATGTACAGAATTTGTGTGTTTACTAGTGACCTGCAGAAGCAAAAATGCGGCGGAACAATGCCAACAAACTGCGCCTTTCACGCAAAGAATATTTCCTCCTCAAAAATTTGATATGTGAAAAGCAAATTTTTAATGGCAGGTGGTCTCTTCCTTTGAACCTTGCTGTCGCATGATCACAGATGTGTCCTTGCTACTGACGCACTATGTATAAGAATTCTTCGGTACGCGCAGAATGATAATAGGTGGAATAACAATCAAATATTTGTATTTTTCAGTCGAAATCAACAATATTTCATTGTCTTTGGAATTTCCCTGGGTTCCTGGATATCTAAAGAAACCATAAATCATAGATACCTCTCACATGGCCGAAAGCTGCGTAGTTTTGTTTATTTTTTGCACTCTCTATAAGTTAATAATATAGTTGACTGAACATTATAAATAAAAACATCATTTCAGTAAATAGATAATCATGCCATCATAAAACATTAACTGCATACATTCTTCAGTAGTTACGAAGCAATAACACACTTTATCTAAAAATTTCATTTCATTCTTTCAGTATCCATCATATAGTGTATAATTAATGTCGCAAAAGCTATTCTTTTTAATAATAACTAATAATGCTTCAACACTACAAACTTCCTGATACTATTGGGAACAGTTACGTAATATTACTCGTATAACATTGCAATTTCTGTCCTACTAGCACTTCAGCCATCACTTGAAAACCCTAAACCAATTCATACGAAACGCATGCAGAGCATATCTTCAATTACTTCGAAAGCCTTTCGAACAGTACTCATTTCTTACTATTGCAAAAGAAATAAACATGAATAAATCTCCACTTGTAAAATAATTGTACATAATACAGACAAACATGGATAAATTTCCACACGTTTGCCTTTATTTCCTTGATGTGGACTCTAAAGTTTTTAATAGTTAGATTTAGATTTAGATTTATTTAGTCAAAAAGCAGTAAAAACTGTATGTGAAGTATGGAGGAGAAGATCATCTGTGCACGTTTCCTTGAGTTCCAGAATTTTTTTCCATCATTTTAACTATAAATAGCCGAAGGTAGTTATATAGCATATATAACTATAGTTCTATATACATAGTTGAAGGCTAACATGTCGTTTACGTATAACAGAATGCGAATACCCCATATTAAATTGGTAAAGAATCGGAAAGATAAGTAAATAATGTTTTTTCGGGCCAGTATTGTATTTCTGCTCTTTGAAATCGATGTCAATGGTACGAGGTTATACAATCTAGGGCGATACCACGAATTCCATAAGAAGGTAATTTTGCAGCAAGATGTTATGGTCAATAACGGCAAATGCTTTCAAATGATCTAAAAATATTCGTATGGGTGCTTCATTTTTGTACATTGATGAAGCAACATCTATAAGAAAAGAAAAAAATGTCAATTTCCGTAGATTTTGATTTTCTAAAACCGTGTTGTAAGTGTGAAAACGCTTCGTTTTTCCTGAGAAAAGGTTTCCTTTACCGTTTAAAAAAGCCTCTCTTACATTTTTGAGAAAACTGACAAAAGAGATTATTCTTAGTTACTCCATAAACAGTATTTAAATCTTTTTAAAGTAAAATAAGTGTATAAATTAAACATCCATTCCATCCAATGTATCGCATAAAAATAAGGTTACAAATCTATCGCCTTCTTTTATTTAAATATTGTCTGGATCACAATAGAAACGTTTGTACGAAATTAATACTTTAAAGCAAGTATATTATCTCAAATTCAACATCATTGCATTATCTCACTGTGTGCGATGAGAGAAATATATACAAACTGTATATGTATCTATGGTGGCATTACGTAATATCGATCTTATTGTATCCGAGTATCTAACATCTTAGTACGTAAATTCTTGTAGTTAAATTATATATTCTCCCCAGTTTAATATAGTTGAATGTCCCATTTTATTGAAAGTAGAGACATTGTAACAATAAGATTAAATAAAGCCTCCTCATTGTTCCATCTATATAATCAAAAAATGAGATTTCTAAGTTATTTCTAACTCCTATATCCTCGGCGTTGCCATTGTGTAGCGACATAACATCTCATCAAACGAAGCCAGGGAAATTCGAATTTGCAATTTCGCATTAAATTACTTGTATTATTAAAAACTATGTGGCATCTTTATTAAGGTTATGGTTTTTTATGACAGATTTCAATTAAAAAATATATTTTCCATTAATATTGGACGTTTACAATGTTATTTTTAAGCATTTTTTTGAAAATATAGAGTTCCCTCAAAAAGACCCCAACATCAATTTCTTGATTTATAAACAACATTTTTTTATAAATTGGAGCCACTTTTTAGAAAGTAATTGTTTTTACACGTTACGCGAATACCAGTCTAGTCATATTTTCGAAAAAAAAAACGTCGTTGAATTTATATTAAGGACTATTTTTGATAAATAGATTTCATTTAAAACGCTAAACCTGAATATTGCAGTTGTAGGTAGATGTCAAAAGAAATTGAATTTTTGTAGTTTTTAAAAATCAAGACAGTTTAACAAAAATTCAACGTGTACCATATCTATAAGCGTGTTTTGCTTATGTTCATCCCATTTAATTAAAGAAAAAGTGCCAAAAAATGGCAGATATTTGTGAGAAAATTTTGAAAATATTTCTAAGAGTTCCCCTAAAAATCAAAATATCCACTTCAAATTTAAGGGGTCGCGACATCAGTCGTATCGTTCGGAGAATATCAATTTTGTAAAAAATCGGGCGGAGGCGGGTGCGGGGCGGATACGGACGCGAAGGCGGAGGCAGGCCGGAAGTGGGCGGGCCCGGAAGGGGGCAGAGTCTGCGCGCAGGCGATTGCTTCCGCATCCCGCACACCTGCGGGTGGCCTGCGGTTGGCCCTTGGATCGGGAAATGATGCGATGGCCGGCCCCTCCCCCCCCCCGCCGCTTCGCGTACCCCACGCCACCCGAAAAATAAAGACGTGGAGCCGACACATGTTTCGCTTGTCGCTTTCTTCTTGTTTGGACAGCGGAAGAAGTATTAGGTGGGCGATAAAGTGGGAAGAGAACGAGTAACGACGGTGGTGGTACATCGAGTGAACTGAATAGCCACGGAAAGTAGCCCATATTTTTTAGGACGTTGTATTGGCGATACACCTTTTCGCTTTTATAGGAGGAATACTCAAAAAAACTTGGATAGTTACTTGCTTATTTTCTTATATTCTCGTTCGTTAATTATTTCGTTTCTTTTTCTGGCACGTCTTTTGTAAGGTCATTAATCCCGTAAAGTCATTCAAGGTGTGCCTCTGCATCGCAGTCACCCGAGCGAGCGGTGTCCAGCATCCTTGACGCGGAAATCTTCCAACACTTGCAGCTCTTCAATTATTGATTCCATATCTTTTCGGTTATTTGCTGGTGAAGTCTCATAAAAATCCAAGTGTCTGGCGGAGTTGCCTGTTAGAGTAGATTTTTTAATGACGCTTAGTTTTTTCTCCAAAATTGCCCAGAAAAATTCAGGCAGTTATTGTATGTTTGGTACTGATGAAGTGTGAATCTTAAGTAGTTACCGAAATAGCTGGTTAATGTTCACATGGATTTGATAAAGTCCCAAATAAAATTTGCATACACAATTCGTGAAAAAAATGATCGTAGACTTTCGTTAGAAGATGAAGTTTTTTTCGCACGAAACACAATGTAATAAATACGTTAATTAATATTAAATTTCATATATACTGTAGGGTAAAAACTCCAAAAGACATATATATTGGCATTTTGGGTCAATTGTCCGAGTAAGTAATATAAAACGAATTATAATATTGGCGAATTATTACTAAGCAATTAAATCGTTCTTCATAGTGACTTGTTTGTTCTTGTGAATTTGACTGTAGTGCTCTCTGCTCAAGTCTTAAGCTAGATTACCATTAATTACTCCTAAATTTTGAGAGCAATTAAACTACTTTGTTTGTAATTATTTAGAAATGAAATTGATCAAATTATAGAATATTTCGTTTTGTGGTGAACAATACGGTAGTGCCAGCTTGAGAGAGACGAATGCGCTGGCCCTCAGGGGGATGTTGGACTAGGCCAGCGCATTGCTCGACTTGGCGCTGTCGTGCCGCGCATATCCTGCTCAGCGGACCGGGAAAAGGGGGTCTGGGTATCAACTGATGGCACTGCAGGGCCTCTGACCTGCAGGTCCTGGGGCTTGAGTCCGGACGGTGGCAGGCTTTTCGACACTAGTTAGATAGCTAGGTTGAATTCTGTCTCTGTCTGGAGGAGAATTCTAGCGGCCGGATGCTCCGATCGGTTGTTCCCCTGGTTTCTCCGATCAATATCAAGCGAATGCCGGAGCAGTACCCTAACAATCGGGCACGGACCGAGCACAATCTTTCCTTTCTTCCTTTTCCTATTTTCACCCCTTACTAGCACACACACCTACTTGTACTATACTTGCACGCTCCGCGTCGCGCGGTCAGTGTGCGATGGCGCACCCGGCGCCCAAATTCTGCTGACTTCTTTTCGCGAATGATTCCTGAGATTTTGCGAACGCGCGCATTCGCGGTTTGGTTCTTGGGATCTCATAATCTTGCACGAAACGGAAAACAACAATGATGTACACCCCATATCGCTCTCAGGCCAAAGAAGCGCGGTTAGCTGTGGGAGTCGGAGTGGCGCGGCGGCACAACACGGGCCCGCCACGTTTATGAGCTGGATATCAGTATCACCGAGGCCGCTGTGCATTTGAACTGTGTTGCGCAGCCTCGTTTGAAAGTGTCGAGAATAGACGCGTATGCCGCAACCGAACACTACGATATAAATCCAATATGTGGTACATGTCGGAATAACAAACGTGCTGAAATTCGCGTCTAACACTATCTGAATCGCTGTGACCCCACACAATGCGGATCTGTCACTCAACGTACGATTGTGTGCAAAGAAGTTCGCGAAAACATGTCGAAGTGCATCGTGTTTTGTTACTGCACAATAATCTGGGTAATACATTAAAATTTATCCACACTTGATGAGTAATAAGAGGAGGCACTGTAATTGAATCGCAAGCTCCAATTTTCAATTCTCCTGATTGGGTAACAGTGTCCCTTCTCCTAATTCACCAGGTGTAGAGAACAGTTAATACGAGAATATATTATTTCTTTTAGAGTAACGGGTGGGAGTAGGTGTATGCCTGCGGTTATCGTGCTGTAGCAAGGGGATGTGATTTACATGCCTACCGACATACTAGGCTGTAGAACCTAATTTTTGTGTCTTAATTCTCTGAAGCTGTTTTGAAGAGAGTAAGATAACATTTATATTATTTTTAATGCATGGTTTTAATTATGAATACAAAACATGTATGTCCTTAGGCAACATGTGTTCTCTGTTGGGGAATTCATTCGTACACAGTTTTATCATCTCAGTAACGGTTATGTAATACGTTTTACTCTCTCGCATCTGATTATGGCGAAAAGCATATGTTTTTCCATTAGTTTTTTTAGTTTTCGTACTTAAAATTAGTCTCACCTTGCCTATGCGACTAGTAATGTATTGCATAACAGATTTTTAAACTGTTAACTATCCATTGCAATGTATATCGATCATGTTTCTGTAATGCTTTCAATTCTTTGTGTTTTAGCAATAAATTGAAACTAGCGTGATGAATGCATAACAGCCTTCGAATCGTTGGAAATGAAATTATGAAAAATATTATCAATATGCAAATAGATCATTCCTATTTTAATAAACTGTTTGACTGTCTATAAAGAATCTTTATGAAATAAAAATGTATCATTTTATTTAACTAATTATAGTTCTGTTAACTAAGCGTTTTCAAGGTGTGTCTTAAATTTTTGACGATTCCATTTTTTGTGGTTGAATGACATGCTTAAGAAGGGTAGTTTCCTGTCATGCCTCGCAAAATACTCTCGTAAATTATAATTTAGGGTATCAGTTGAACAGATATTAAAGGTGGTAACACTGTCGCAGTCTTCCCAATCTCAACATGGTGAATTCTGCGTAGTTCGGTCACATCACGGCCATGTCCAAAACTGTAATGTCACAATCTTTTAATTTTTATAATAGTTTGAACTAAATTTAGTGCAATTCTTTCAATAGAGTAGACCTGAAGACGTGATCAACAACAGTCTTTGAAATGTTAATAAAAATAATTGATATAAAAATTGAAGAAACTGTGTATTGGAGTTAGTGCTATTGCTTTATCTGACCCCCGTGAACTAATTTCCAATTATATACTGTTATCGTTAGAAATAATGTAGTACAATATTTAAACAATTATAAATCCTACTACGGAACAGTAGATAACTACTCTGAATAACTTCGCCGAAGCGATGCAAAAGGTGTGACTGTTACCTTTTCACCGATTACTTTAAAGTAGACATCTTAGCTTTAGTAGCTATTTAGTGTTGTATTGTATGAGACATGACGTATTCAAAAGCTTATAGTGAAATTGTGCCGGTATTACTTTAATTGGCATCGTCTTTAATTTTTAACAAATACATAGATGTGCTCTAATACATCAGTGTTAACGCGGGCATTTTGTGTCTTTTCGTTTAGTTCAGCTAGGACACTTTACTACGTATCTTCAATATCGAATTAGAAATCTGTATGTAAAGTTATATAAAGTATGTAATATATATTACAACCCTCTATAGAGAGCTCTATAGAATGCTTAATGTTTTCAATATATGCACGAAGCAGAATCTACGTAGAAATGTTTTTTAAAACGGACAGAATTGTAAGGTCTCGTTTGCTACCTATGCTACTTATAATATGAAAAAGTTTGTGTTGTTGTATCAGTTCTACTTTATCAATAGACGACAGTGAGTTTTAAATTAGAATAATTCAAATTTTTGACAAACTTGCATTTAGATATAATAATAATAATAATAATAATAATAATAATAATAATAATAATAATAATAATAACAACAATATCAACAAAAACATCAAGAACAAATAAAAAAACCAATAATAAAAATAGAGCAAACTAATGCCTTTCGTATCAAAACAGGGTTAGATCTTGATACTTATCAGATGAGTTACTTCGGATGGTTATTGACGATTATTTCCATGTTTTGGGGTAAAACTCTTGACAACATTTATGATACCAACTTGACACACAATTTTGTTCCCGTAAAGCTCTCACTTTTCTTCGTTGTTTCCTCACCTATACACTTCTACGTTTGACAACACTTACAATACATATTCATCTCACTATTTTGAGATGGTGAGTTAGATTATTATAGATAGTTTATTATTATTATTATTATTATTATTATTATTATTATTATTATTATTATTATTATTATTATTATGGTTGTTATTATTATCGTTTTGTTATTATTGTTAGAATATGATAGTTAGAGACAGATTTAGATATTGTACAATTCATATTCTGAATATTTATTTTATTACTTTGTTTTTATTCACTCGTACCTACTTATTAAAAACCTTTGCCTGAACAGGCAACAAAGCGAGTGATTTTGCATTGATTCGTCACAGTAATTATGTTGATGAGCAAAAAAATATAAAAGTGACTGTGTTTTTGCAATACTCTTAAACATCAACGGTTGTAATGCAACTACTGTTAGAACTATCATTTTGAAATGAGAAATAGTAAACACAAAATTGAAAAACTACACAGATGGATCAGATAACTACTGATGTTTGGTTTTTGACCTCTCTAGAAGTTTACTGGGTAACATATAGTAGAACTTGATTAGTAATTTTAATAATAATTGTACATCGTAAAAGCGTAGGGGATATTATTATATAATTTAATAGCCATTTATTAAATTTATTCTGTGCGATTAAAACGTGTGTAATTTAATATGTAATTTTGCTAATAAGTTTGCAATTCTTCCCTATTTATGCAGCTTGTATCATATTTCTATAACTGATTTATCGTACATATTTACGTACCGTGTTGCTTACTATGTTGCCGTAATTCAAACTCAATATTTCTAAACAATGCCCCATATAACATTAAAAAAAATATGAAGCACATATGGGACATATGCTTCGTCATTGTATATTAGAGTATCTTTATTTTATATAAAACGAAGATGAGTGTTAAGGAAAATTAATATTTGCAGAAATATTGGCGACAGATTTCATTTCGTCGAAATGCGAGTGATCGCATCTGGACTCTGCTCGTAATCTTTGTCTTTTTCGTTTTAGCGATTGTCTTTTTTTACGCTCCGCACACCACCTAACATTCGCGCTGCTCCGAGTCATTCACTCTATCGCCGATCGGCTTCCCATCCTCTTCAGAGGCTGTAATACAGGCAGTTATATTTTAGGGAGATTATACGTGGCAACCCTGCACTTTTTGGTATCGATTCACGCTACCTGTCACACGTCGCTCAGTTATGGATGTTATTTCATTTTACGCGATGTCCGCGTACATGGATGGTATCGAGGAAGCCTCAGAGAAGGAAGTACTGGAATGCTCGTGTCACAAGTGTTTTATTTTCTCCGTTAAGGAACGTTTTCGTTCTAATGCTTTCCATAATATAGTACAGCTTCTTAGGCATTGGAGAATATGCCCTAGTAACAATGCTGTCAAGAATTTACAGTATATTCTTGAGTGAATGGTTTGATAATTTTGGACGTAACGTCTCAGAATGAGCCTGAATAGTCTTAGGTGCAAAGCCTCTTGTTAAGAAAATACATATTTTAATTTACGATTAAAATATTTTCTCGTTACGAATATTTCAGATGATAGAAAACCAAGTCATAGCTTTCTGAAATATAACGACAATGTGTGAAAGCGAGTCAATCGAATTAAACGATTTAGTAAATCACAGATCTCGGCGCAGTCTTTGGCAACTGTTTTGGCGAAAAACTTAGAAGACACTGAATCCTCCGTTTAGTTGTGCCACGAAGAATTTTTGCAAGTCTTCTTTTGTTCAACGGCGATGTTGTTGCTAAATTTAAAATCGACTTGCTTCTCTCTGTACCTTCAGTGAATATTTTATGAAGTACTCTGTACCTTCAGTAAATATGGCGTGTATGTGACATACACAACAATTACAGTCAAATCCTAGACCGATGTGGACGTACATTATAACATTTTGTCGAAGGCTGAAAGATGTGCATTTGTACTTTTTGTCATTGGAAAAAAATTTGCAACAGACAACAATATTTTACAAAGGTAGTCACTTCATTACTCAAATAAATGTATTTGGAAATGCATTTTGTCCAAGTACTAATTGTACGTACCTGTAATAGACATATAATGCATTTAAGGAAATAATTCACAAGAAAAAATGTAAATCGAATCTACAAAGTTGTGTGAAATATTTTATTTCTCTTTTGCCGCCAATAG
This sequence comes from Gryllus bimaculatus, assembly GCA_017312745.1. Lineage (NCBI taxonomy): Eukaryota > Metazoa > Arthropoda > Insecta > Orthoptera > Gryllidae > Gryllus > Gryllus bimaculatus. The sequence continues at coordinate 4,404,055 of BOPP01000043.1, forward strand.
TTAATAAGAAGATGGTTGCATTTATTGTTAAAATTGAAGTAAAAGTAATAAATTGACTATATTCCCTCCGTGACGTGGCATCATCTCCAGCTCGTAGCCTCGCCCATCGTGGAGGAAGATTCGGGGCTTCCGTTCACCCAGCCGCCCATTTTTTGTGGAAACGAGGGTGGTTGAGCCGTCACCCCGTCACCCTGCCACATTAAACTAATGAACTCCGGGATCTTCCAAACTATACGGCGTTGTTGCATATTTTAAATTTAATTTATGCATCATTAAGATGATGAGAAGTACACGAGAAGTTGGCAGACGAGCGTAGGCAAGCCAAACAAGTACTCGTAACTAGCGTACAACTAGCACGAGGGGGTCTGGAGAGAGGCGGGGCGCGCGGGCGGGGGCTGATGGCGTCTCGGGCTTCGGAGATGGAGACGCGAGATTTTCCGCTTTCAAGGGAAGGCGTTTCAGACGAAGGTGATGGGGTTCCCACAAATGTGATGCATAAAAATCATCAACGATGGTCTTCAAAGGATGACGATTTGATATGATTGGGTATACTTTCCTCAAAGGACACTAAAGTCTGTATGTGACGTTTAGAGGAGCTATATGGTACTATATGCGCACCTTTTCTTAACCTCCAGAATCATTTTCCCACTCTTTTCCCATAATCAGTGGAATGATGATGTGCAAACAGTGGAATGATGAAGTGGTGCGCCTCCCCTCTAGAACGTGATATCGGACGCTGTGCTACACGTCGGCTAGTGAGAGAGGGATCCCTCTCGAGGTTTAGATTTCGATTTATTTAGTCGAAAAAAAAAACAGTAAAAACTGTGTGTGACGTTTGGGGGATATATCTGCGCACGTTTTCTTGAGTTCCAGAATCCCTTCCCGTCATTTGAACTATAAATAGTGATGAGTAAAAGTTTATCATAAATAAATAAAAATAACTTTTTAAATTAAATTTAAAAATTGTTTTCTCCGCTATCAAGGCTTTGCTTCAGTCGAGTTCTAACAACAAGTTCCAAGTACCTAGCGAGTTAATAATAGAATTTTTACTTACATTAATTGGCCTAAGTTATGTGACACACAGTTCAGATTGTATAAGTCCAAAGTTTTTGCACGACTTCAGAGAAGTGCCAATGACAGACGTGTTGCTTTCAGAAGGACATCTTGGCAGTTCTCTCGAACGTAAGGGTAGAGTGTGGTGAGTGAGGTCAGTGTAGATATAGAGAATTGAACTGGATTGGGATTTGAACAAATTCAAAGTTAGTTTGAACAAATCGTCACAGCAATCTTCAATGCCTTATGCAACTGGTGCCAGCTGTGTTTTACCTGCTGTATGTTTGATAAGGTAGTAGCGTAAGCTGAAAAAGCTCTCCACCAATAACAATAAATGTGCTCAAATTACACTATTCACTTATTTCATTATACACATATGAAGCAAGCAAGTTAATTTTATGCACTGATGACAATGATATAAAACGAGCAAAAATGTGTTACAGTAATATTTGGTGAATACTGGTAGTTTAGTAGCGTTGCGCTGTAGAAATCACGACCATTGATGAATAAACTTAGTTCAGGGGATTGGTCAGTATGGGTCAAGAACAATGATTTATGCCAACGTTTCGAAATATTAAATTTCTTCAACAGGTCTAGAGTATAAAGGCAAATCAACAATGCATCTGGAGAAACTCATTTAAGTAAGTTAATTCTTTAATTAACACTACACAAACAACAAAAAGTTTGTAAACTAAAACAAATAGGACACCAAAATATAGAAACTACACATCTTACTAATATACATTAAGGTGAAGCCTCATTTCCAGCCACCACACCCAACGCCACAGAGTTGCTGAGGCGCGTGGGTTGAACGCGCCGCAAGTCTGAAGCGAGCCTCGGAACGGACAGAAAACGTATGAGAACTGGTTGAGTTCACTGAACCACGCACTGTTTCTTTACCCATACTGACCAATTCCGTGAACTAACTTTTTTAAATTCCGTGGTGGTAACAGATATCTTGTGGTAATCCATAATATGGTAAAGGAAATAATATCCACAAAAAATAGCTTTTGTGGAGATTATTTCCTTTACCATATTAATTTTATTAATAGTATATTATGTAACAAGTGCGCAAAGCAAGTGATTTGCATGCGAGTCGAGTTCGTCGTCCAAACGTATGCGAGGGTGACAAATGACGAACGCGTAATTCACATCGTGTTGCACATTCTATTTTTTTAACAACCCGTACATATGTCTCAAAGACACTTCACGATATTTCGCGCCCGCTTTATAATGTGCCACACACTATGAATTAGAATGAAACAATAGCTGTTTCTCAGACTGAAAACAAGCACGAGAAATCGTGTTTTGCACACGCCGTGTTAAAAAATAATTTTTATCTCTTATGTGTGATCGTAATGAATGTTTCCGCTCCCACTGCTGGTCAGCCGCGTGTGCATGTACGAGAATGAGCACGTGCCATGTGCGATTGTGTGCTGGAAAGCGAAGGTGTGATGTGGGCGAGGTTGTTGCGGCGCTTTGAGAGCATGTTTGCGCGTTTCAGCTTGTGATGGACCCACTTGTCACCACGCACATGGCACACGGCAGCAGGAAGCCAGTCAATAACATTACTATTGTTGGTCTCGTTTGAAAATGGTAAACTCTTCTTATTTAAAATTCCATAGGCATATTTATATGGCTTGTTGTTCGTTTTTCCCATTATTTGTTTTGTTGTTTCCCGACCATTGACAAAATGCTGAAGTGATCCATTGTTTTTTCTCGTTTTATAATTTTTGTTTTCCATTCGTGAGCACATGTACTCGTACGAGTGTGTTTGTAGTGCATGTTCATTTGTATGAACGAATACGTACATTAAAAATCAGTGAGTTATTATGAAATGGTAATAATCATTAAATGAGGAGGATGGATGGTGAATCAGTGTTGGATTAGTGATAAAAGGCCGCATGAACGGTGAATGATTTTTGAAAGAATGGTAAATAGATTTGGCATTTTAGGGTCGGATTTATCCACCTGTTAACAATTATCTGCATCTTTGGGCCTGTTTTTATTTATTAATTATCTATTAACACCTGAGTACAAGATGGTGATCGTGAGGTGTTCCCATCACCGACCTAACTTACGTGTCCTGTTGAAGCTTTTTCTTTCGTCACACAGCTATTTTAACCGAGACTATGTGTATTAGAAAGCTTTACTTCTGCCCCGGCCGGGAATCGAACTCGTCATGAATGGTAAATGAATTATGAATGATGGCTGAGACGAAGTAAAAAGGAAATACGAGAGAGAAAAGGAAACTTGTAATACTTGTAAGGAGTTGTAAGGAGTAGGGCAGTAATGCACGCTCCGCAAGACGGGCCAAGTGGAGCCAAGTGAAGCCAAGTGGAGCCAAGAGGAGCCAAGAGGAGCCAAGTGGAGCCAAGTGGAGCCAAGTGGAGCCAAGT
>BOPP01000043.1:4412716-4426087 GCA_017312745.1 Gryllus bimaculatus
CCACAAAGAGAGGAAATTTCCGTTTTTCGGGACAGGCTTCGCACAGGACTCCCTGGCAGCTGTCCCCGCCCTTCACGAGCCCTTAATGTGTTTTCCTAAGGAGGGTTTCCCCGCCCCTCCTAGTGTCCTAAGCTTCGCTTCGAACAGCCTCCCGCGCCCCCGTGGCGTTCTTTTATCTTCCGTAATAGTGTCCGCCCGTTCCGCAGACGTGACTGTCCTCGAGCAGTACCTCCCTTACGCCCTCTCTCGTTCCCTCGCATTCGATCTGAAACCTCCATAGAATCGAAGGCTTATGCCTACTACCTCCGCGACCTTAGCCTCCCGTCCGCCCGCCCTCTTCCCTCCGCCTTCATCCGCAACGCCTTCTGCTCTCGCGCCACCCGCCGACTCCCTGCTCATCCTCACGTTTTCTCTGCCTACGCGCTGTGCCTATTATGAAGGCAAACAAACTTTAAATAATTAATACATAATATAATAACTTATTAATTAATCAATTGAGACCTAGTTCAACATAGAAAGCTACTTAGATCATATGAGTGCAGTCCCCAAATGGAACCAATTAAAAATAATTACGCAGATAAACATTGTGTAGTCGCTAATGATTTGTAAAGACGCGTGAGTAATGTCATTTTCCCACAAATAGAAACTCAGAAATATAGATGGTGTTTTGGTGTTGCCAATGGGGTTTGAACAGAACGCAACATGTTAGTTGAAGAACTGAGATGAGCGTAACTCGAGTAGGTAGGCATATTTGAATGTAGCATTTCTTCTCTAGGTCTCCTTGAAGTTGCATGTCTCGTGATATTCGTTCTCTGGAAGGATCGTCTCTGCTTAAAAGGAGCGTTTTTTTCTTTCCGGAGGGCGCTATTTCGTCCTTCCGCGGAATTAAAGCACTCGCTTTGTTGTCTGTCCCGACAAAACAGCCTTAGCAGCGCGCTTACCACTGCAACTGCTCTGCTTAGCGCACCTTTGAAAGCTTCTTCCACTGCAGCTGAGTATTCACATCCTTTCGTTATTTCTCTCCATAATTAAGGACAGCGGCCATCTACGGTGCCTATCCAGTCTCTCCACACCTACCTACAATCCCGCTGTCTACGTCATCCGAGACACGAGCCCACTTCATCACTTCCTCACCGACCTTCATTCACGGAACTCCTAACATCACCACAATTCGCCAACAATGAGTCGTGCATGTTTGTAAGTGTATCGTCAACAGTTTACGTGTCCGTACGTATTTGTTCGTGCTGTTTACGTATCGCGTAACACCAGAGCTGCTGTGGTCACTCGTGGTAGCGTGAGATCCGGTGCGACGTATACGTAGTTTATGGGGCTAGTCTTGAGATTTCTCCCTCAGCATGAGCCTTTTATGACGGACATTCAGGTGTACTGCTGATGGGCTCCCGACATGTGGAAATTTTAGAGCAATATTCGTGGTGTGTGTGTGTGTGTGTGTGTCGTTGCGTGTGTGTGGTGCATGATTTGGGATCGATGAAGGAAGGGTAGATGCGCGCGTCCCGTGGCTCCTTTGTTACGGTACTGTCGGATTCGTCAGATATTTAGGATAAAAACAAGGAACAACGATCAGAAAAACGGAACGGCTGGACATTCTCCAACCAAGAGATGGCGTACGCGACCGCCCTGTTTAGTGGTGTTCGAGAAATTCATCGTCGGGATCGAAACCTGCTTTACATCGGGCCAGAGTTGCTGGAGTGGCAGAGTTTGTTGGCTGTGCACTCAGGTGCTCATCACCTGCCATTTCGCACTTGATACTTCGCTTGAAACCGCACTTGCTCCCCCGCACCGCCTCTTGTCGCGTACGATAGCTCACGATTAGCTCCAGGGCCCGCAGCCTCTTTGTGACCCCCTGATTTACATGACAATGCTGCTAATGAGAATACAAGTGCCAGTGTTAATTGCTCTTTCCCAACCTGGCATTGTCCTTCTATTGCCATACTTGTCAGTACGCTTCGCTTTGTACGAAAAAAACGCACTGTTCTTGTAATTCGTTTTTATTATGCAATTTTCTCTGGAATTCGCTTAGCAACAAAAAAGCAAGTGGGATTAAATATACAGCGGAGTGTGTGAAGAGACAAGAGAAACACACACACAGAGAGAGAGAGAGAGAGAGACCGAAAGAGAGAGAAAGACAGAGAAAGAGAGAAAGGGAGAAGGAGAGGGCGGGTATGCAAGCGTAGGCGGTTTGGGCGCTGCAGCGACACGCGAGCTCCCCCCCCACCACCACTCCTTCCCCGTCCACTCTTTCCCCTTCACCCCATTCCTCCCTCGCAGTTTGCGAAGCGCCCTACGACAGCGCTCGTGCGCGCAGGCCGCTCTTTGCGTTTTGAAAAATGACATCCGGAACGCTCCCCGCCCTTTCTCCCCAGACGTTTGGCGCTGCCGTCAGCTGTAAATAAACGCCCCGATACGTTGCGCGTGCGGTTCCCAAGATGCGCCAAAGCAGAATATAAAGGAGGTGACGTGTATCGGAAACTTGCTTTCTTGGAATGGTGCATGTATTCAGGTATATTTAAGCAGAAATATTGTGTAATGCTCCCTGTGCCCCAAAAAGCGCTGTTGTAGCTAATACATTCACGTGAAGATTGTTTCTCGGAGTTTTCTAAACATTAAAGAATACTTAACAATGAATTGTTTTATATAACTCCATCTCTTCAAATGTTTTATATAATAACGAGATATATGTTAACACAAATACGGACTTTTGCTCATATTTGACCAACCTTAGTAGAAAAGTCAGTATCACTTGGTTACAAAGAGTTGTCGGCTGATAAATTCTTGAATCTGCGGCTATGAAATTTCATGCATGCGCGTTAACGGAAAAATCATTCTGTATTTTTATTGATAACTACAAAACTCCTTGAAACCTTCCTTTGTTTATGCCTCTTTCATCGAACAGCTTCCTTGCTTGCTTCATCCGGCCACATTGCTCGCCAGTTCCCCGCAGCGTCGTAGCATTCATAGACATTTGTCTCGGAGACGTGTTCCGCGCCTCTCGGTGCCCCGGCCCCGCCGCGCGCCAACCTTCTTGGCCACCCGCGGCGTGCGGCTCGCCTCGCGGTCTCGTTAGGAGCTGTGCTGACCCGCCCCACCCCCGCCCCCGCCCACGAGTGCGCGTTGGGGCGCCGGCTAGCCTCCCGCGGCGCCCAGGTAATCTGATTTGCTGGCCGCCACAACGCCGGCCAGGGAATGGGGGCGGCCAGGTCGCGCAAGGCGGTGGTGAGTGGTGGTGTGGAACATAGGGTGGGAGGTATGCGGGATGCAGCGAGGAGAGGTGAGCTTGGCTGAATGGATGGACGAGTCAACGGAGAAGATGATGTCTCGTAAGTGTAGTGCATGTTTTTGTCGCGGGAGGTGGTTGTGATCTTCCCCAATGAATGGCGAGATCCGGTCCCGACGAGCGTCGGATTGTGGGTATTTTCCCTAACCAGGTATCTCCCATCGGGAAATAGTCTCGCCTCTAGTACAATCCCGGTCCCCAGCCGCGACGAGCTCTAAGCTCGCGGCATATGTGGTAGTGAAGTGGATGTAAGTGTCAGTGTGTGCACGTAAGGGGTGAGGATATGACGACGATGGGGAAGGAAAGGTCGCGCGATGTCACGGCCCGTTTGTTGGGGTACTGCTCCGGCATTCGCCTGATATCGATCGTAAAAAACACGGAAAACTACCGATCAGAGGAATCGAGTGGCTAGAATTCTCCTCCAGATTCGAGCGGATGGATGTGGTGAGACATGGTGGTAAGTGACGGGTTGTTTTGAACGAGAAAGAGTAATGCGGGAGGGGAGAGTATTCCTTGGAAAGCAAAGAGGGTGAGGAGAGAATGAATGTTCATGTTGAGGATAACCCGTTGGTAATGCGCTCTTTCAGCTCGAACGGTGTGAAATATGTTCCCTGTGTTACCTGCAAATCTCAAGATATTAAGTGTTTTTTAGAAGGTAGAAGGAAGGCCGGGCTATAGGCTATGATGCATGGCATTCATAATGATGTTTCCCTACGTACTGCTGTTCTACAGCTCAGAAGTTATTTTTTACGTCACTTTTGTAATTGTAATAATAACATTCGACAGCGATGTATTTTTCTATCAAGTTAAGAATGGAGAGTTCTGCACAATATTTATGGGCTCGTATATTTTCGCATTTGGATCAAAGTTCCTTCGGCGTTGGCTTAAGATTTCCAGAAAAGCTCTAATTATAAGCATATCTGCACAAACTCAAGCCTCTGTTACTTGTTTAGAAAAGAAGTATTCCCATATTTAGGGAAGTATTCCCATATTGAAATATTGGATTTGGTGCTAGTGAATTTCATATTGTTTTACTCTTCAACTGGAAAATATTCAATCCTTAATAGAAATCTTTCTTTCGCTTCCATTATTTTCCTACTTTTTTCCATTACATCCTGTACTTCCTTTACTTCTGTGATATTCTGTGGTAGAGTATGTCTTCAATTCGAACTATAAACTTATTGCCTATATTTATTATCTAATTAAAGAGATGTACTAAAACACATTAGATTTTCGTCAAAAAATAATTATAATACAGTTTTTCCTCACGATTGAATTTTCACTCCTGAAAGCAGCGTCGTAAAAACTCTACTCATTTAAATACACAATATTGATGAATATAGTATTACTGGACATAATTTCATTTTTGTTTCACATTTTTCATTGGACTGCATCCAACTATTTTTGCTAGCCGTATAGTAATGCCGATTTATTGGCAGAAAAATAGTTTTTGTTTTCTGACTGTTAACTGAAAGTGGTCTTCTCATCTATTCAATTTATTTTTGTAATGTACGTCAATTTATAATTGGATTAATATATTCATAACGTACAGTAAATTAAGATTAATCAATATAAAAAGTAACTCTACATAAATGTTTGTTAAAAAATCAAATTAACTATTCACAGCATTGTTGCACACTAAGTATTCCGTCTCGGTATTGGCTGCTGTGGCAAATTTTAATGTTCATATTAAGTGAGAAATGTATGTCATATAATTCAGAATGATTCTAAACAGGAAAACACTTACAGCGACTCTCCGGTTATTTTGTATTTTTTCTTTCATAAGATCTGTCAAGGAAACATAATAAAATTGAGGGTTTTGATCGCATAACAATGCTCTCGATGGCATGGCTAATTGTCTATCTGGCATTATAGTATGTATTATTTGTCCACTTTTGAAGACGAAGTTTTTCTGTATCTTCCAATGTTGAAGGTTCTCATAATACTTCTGATTTCATTAAAATATTGTAGACTTGATTATTAATCCCATTTTAAATAGAAATTAGACCTCGCTCTGTATATGTCTAAATAATTCACATGTACTCTACACGGGGGAATTATTTTTAAAGGGAAAAAAGTCACAACATCTTACCCTGAGTTGACCATTGGTTCTCAAATGTTACAAAGTTTAAAACTCTTTCTGTGTCTACGTACAAGTACATTATTGAAAATAGATTTCATTCAGAAGAAATCTGTTGTTCAAAGATAGATCTTTAAATAAAGTTATGTACAATTGTTTAAAAATGTGTAGTTGTGTAATATTTGAAGAATATTTTTGCCAAAAAGAGCTCTAATTTTTTATTTATTCTTTTTCCACGTATGTTTCGTCGCAAGTGCCGGGACAAAGCCTCTAAGCTCGTTTGATGCCGTCATCCATCGTCAACGCGCAAGTAGCATCATCGCGCCTGCTATTCATTTCGTCCGCGTAGTTTCGCCGTAATTCATCCCCACCTTCTCAACGTATGTTTTCCAATTCTGTTGGTATCAGATAGCCATTCTTAATTATAATATTCCTTTATCCACCAAAGTCTGCTCCTTATGTCTTTTCCTAGATGTGCATTAGTGTATTCCTGGAAGCAGTGATGTCCATATCCTGGAAGTGGAAATTCGTGACACCGTCTGACGCGGTAAACTATTCTAATAACTTCATTTATTATTATTATTATTATTATTATTATTATTATGATCCAAACTCATATATTCGATATATTTAGATCGCCATTCACGTTACTTCTACATCACCACTCTCAGAGGTGAAGGTGAGGCGAAGAATATTTAAAAACAAAAGTTAGAAATATTAATTTAAAAAGATTTTAGTGAATTTAAACTGCATTTTTTCAAAATTGAACTCCCTTTAAAAAAATCTCAATCTTCAATATTGTATTTGTAAGATGACGCCAAAAATTTTTAACTTTTACGGTTTCATAGTTCAATGAAAAATGGACCTGCACAATTTTATAAGCGTATGCACTATGGGAGAATAATTAGAGTAAAAATCTGTTGCAATTGCGAGAAAGTTTTGAAAACGTCCTTAATACTGCATGCATATTATTTTCAAAAATCAAATATTCACTTTGATTTGGATTTGGAGGACACAGGACTTTGAGTTGGATTGATCGAACGGGTTCCTACTATAACGATATCTTGTCGAACATAAAAATAGCAAAAACCTCCCAACTCAAAATAACGTCGTTTTCAATCAATATTTTATCAATTATATACCTCAAGATTCGATATTCAACTGCAAATGTGTAAATCTTGCCGATCAGTGAGAGCAGCTTCAGCACAAGAAGAGTGACCCAGTTGTTTCGGCAGGCTGAATTTGAAGCTAAAATGGTACCCTTTATTTTAGAGAACTGTTTATCCAACAGAATATGATATAACATAAAATTGAAGTTAGTTTATTTTCGTCAATTGTCAAATACACGTGAATCATTTATAAATATATTCAAATCCTGAAGGGCCAGCCCCATATTAGCATTTTCTGTCCACGCTTCTCGAACGGCACTTTCCGAGCCGGGAGAAGCTGTAAGGTCTCGATTTGTTTCCCTCGATGTGTGGAAGAGTAGTGCACGTAAGTGTTTTGTAAGTAAGGGGAAATTATAGGGCAGGGATATTGAAGAAATGATTGCGCGCAGTCGGTGCTTGTTTGTCGGGGCAGTGCACGAACATTTGCCTGGTGCGACGGCATAACTCACAGAAACCTGAACAGCCGGTTGCTAGTCGTTTCCACCCAAACAGTGGCAGAATAGTATGCCCCGTGGTGAGGCATCTGGCTTTAGCCCCCCCATACATATATGAGGAGGGCCTTCGTCTTTCTGGGCTATTTTGGTCCTTAAGTAGTCTAATGAGTAGATGATACCGATAGTGTTGATGTGATGAATTATGATGGAGAAATGATGAGAAAATACTGGGGAAACTACAAGGCCCTAAGGAAACATCCCTAAAACTAACTTCGTCCCCAACAAATTCCATTCGGAGATGTGAATGGGAGATCTCGGTTCCATTGTTGGAAAGCAAATGTACGAATAGTTATGTCACACAATTTTATACGATGTAAATCACAAGTGTAAAAAATGATTCTGAATCATGTATTAATCCTTTTAATTACATTTCTGTCTCAAAGTTGAATGAAAATGTTGTTACAGCTTGAGCGAGTGATATCTCAGGCGTCTCTTACACGGCCTTGGGGAACCTCCTGAGACCGAATACCGCGCACTGCATTCCCAGGGGCAAAAGCAACGCGGGGCACGCTCGACCGCCCACGGGGAAGGGGGCCTTGTTAGGGTACTGCTTCCCGGCATTCGCCTGATATCGATCGTAAAAAAACACGAAAAACTACCGATCAGAGGGGGAATCGAGTGGGCTAGAATTCTGCCTCCAGATTCGAGCGGGATGGATGTGGTGAGGGACATGGTGGTAAGTGGACGGGTTTGGTTTTGAACGAGAAAGGAGTATGCGCGGAGGGGAGAGTATTCTTGGAAAGCAAGAGGTGAGGAAGAATGAATGTTCAATGTTGAGGATAACCCGTGTAATGCGCTCTTCAGCTGAACGGTGTGAAATTGTGCCCTGTGTACCTGCAATCTCAGATATTAACCCGATGTATTTTTAGAAGTAGAAGGAAAGCGGGCGCTATAAGGCTTATGATGCATGCTTCATTAATGATGTTTCCCTACGTACTTGCTTGGTTCTAACAGCTCAAGAAGTTATTTTTTAGTCACTTTTTGTATTGTCAATAATTAACATTGACACGCGATTGTATTTTTTATGCAAGTTAAGAATGGAGAGTTTGGCACAATATTTATGGGGCTCGTAATATTTTCGCTTTGGGATAAAGTTCCTATCGGCGTTGGGCTAAGAATTCCAGAAAAGCTCTAATTATAAGCTATGCACAAACTCAAGCCTCTGTTACGTTGTTTAGAAAAGAAGTTATGCTCATATTTAGGGAAGTATTCATATTGAATATTGGATTTGGTGCTAGTGGGATTTCCATATTGTTTTACTCTTCAACTGGAAAATATTCAATCCTAAAATAGAAATCTTTCTTTCGCTTCCATTATTTTCTACTTTTTCCATTACATCTGTACTTCCTTTACTTCTGTGATATCTGTGGGGTAGAGTATGTCTTCAATTCGGAACTATAAGACTTATTTCATTTAATTATCCTAATTAAAAGTAGATGTACTAAACACAATTAGATTTTCGTCAAAAAATAATTATAATACAGGTTTTTCTCAACGATTGCATTTTCATCCTGAAAGCAGCTCGTAAAAACCTACATCATTTAAATACAACAATTATTGATGAATATAGTATTACTGGACATAAATTTCTTTTGTTTCACAGATTTTTCATTGGACTGCTCCAACTATTTTTGCTAGCCGTATGTAATGCCGATTTATTGCGAGAAAAATAGTTTTTGTTTTCTGACTGTTTAACTGAAAGTGGTCTTCTCCATTATTCAATTTATTTTGTTAATGTAGTAATTTAATAATTGGATTAATTATTCATAAGTACAGTAATTAGATTTAATCAATATAGAAGTAACTCTCATAAATGTTTTGTTAAAAATCAAATTAATTTCCAGCATTGGTTGCACACTACAACGTATTCCGTTCGGTATTAGGCTCTGGTGCGCTAATTTTTAATGTTCATATTAGGTGAGAAATGTATGTCATCATATTCAGAATGAATTTCTAAACAGAAACACTCACCAGCGACTCTCCGTTATTTTGTATTTTTGTCTTTCAATAAGAATCCTGTTCAAGGAAACATAATAAAATTGGGGTTTTGATCGCATACAATGCCTATACGAAGGCATGGCTTTGATAGGTACTTGATCCCTATTCTGGCAAATTATTGGAGTGATGTATTTATTGTCCAAGACAGTTTCTTGATGACGAAGTTTTTCTGTATGCTATACTAAATGTTTGAAAAGCGTTCTCTATAATAGCTTCTGATTTCATTAAAATAGTTGTAGACTTAATTATTATTCGCGCATTTTAAATAGAATTAGATCGCTCTGTATTGTCTAAATGATTACATGTACTCGTACACGGGGGAATTATTTTTAAGAGGAAAAAGCAAACATCTTACCTGAGTTGACATTGGGTTCTCAATGTTCAAAAGTTTAAAACTCTTTCTGTGTCTGATCGTACAGTAATTATTGAAAATAAGATTCATTCAGAAGAAATCTGCTTGTTCAAAGATTAGATCTTAATAAAGTTATGTACAATTGTTTAAAAATGTGTAGTTGTGTAATATTTGAGAATATTTTTGCCAAAAAGGCTCTAATTTTTTATTTATATCTTTTCCAAACCGGTATTGTTTCGTCGCAAAGTGCCGGGACCAAAGCGCTCTAAGCTCGTTGGATGCCGTCATCCATCGTAAGCGCAAGTAGCATCATCGCGCCTGCTATTCATTTCGTCCGCGTACGCTTTCGCGCTCATGGAACACTACGGGCATATCCACTCCACATCATAACAATATAGATACCCAATACAACGTACTGGTTTTTCTCAATTGAATATAAACGGCTATCAGGATAGCCACTATACTTGAACTTTTATTGCGCATCCAATATTCCTTCTAGATCAACACCAAATCTGCTCCATTATGGCTGTTCGTTCTCTAGATTTAGTCGTGTCATTAAGTGTATTGCCTCGCGACAAAGCACGTGGAGAGTACATGAATATATCGCCCTTTTGTGTATAGTGTGACAATTCTTCAAGGGAAAACATCAAATATGCCATGATTTAATATCATAAGATCTGACAGACGGGCTAAGAAAAAATGCGCTTAATATTATCTAATGGCAATAAGTAACAATTCTTATTTACACTGATTGTATTATTCTCAAAATAATATTATTCGTAATAATGATGATGATCAGAAGTGCTACATAATAATTGCCGAATATGTAATTTATATGGACATGTCGCGTCATGCTTTCAGTACGTTTTGCACTTGTGATCACACTGCAGAGAAAAATAAAAAAAAGTATTATTTCCTCACCGAGACCTCTACCAAGAGGGAAGGGGTAAGGAAAGTAGCGGAGAATATTTAAAATTCACACAAGAAGAGTTAGAGACAAAGTTATTTCTCAGTGACTGATAAGTAAGAGCAAGTTTCTTCGACCATAATTGATGTGTTTTTACTTGACCACTAAAGTATTAGAGCAACATTCCTTAGCAAAAAAAAAGTTTTCCCTTGAATCTCTCAAACATCTAAATGGTATAAGGCACCATAACTTTTAAGCATTATGTAAGAACACATGTAATAAACATTTTTAACTTTTACGGGGTTAAGCTAAAGATGTACGCCGTGAATGAAATAGAACTATGTACATTATACGCGTAAATCACCTAAAGTCACCAAGAATCATTAGATAAGGCCTCGGGCACCTGATGACAGAGCAAGTTAGACTGGCGCTATCATTGGGGGAATAATGTAACATAGATAAGGGTAAAAATCTGGTCTGGAGAATTGGGAGCGAGAGGCCTAATTTGTCTTCATGTTGGGAAAACGCCGTATTCCTCTTAAATACTTGGACATTTGCATCAAATGGTTATTGTAGACACCAGAAAACGTCAAAGTCATAAGTGATACAAACATTATGGGATATTGGGAACTCTTGGAGAGACACTAGGCACTATTGATGAAGGTTTGGATTGATCGCGAACACATGGGGATTACATGAGTTAACACATTAATAAACAGATATATGTTCTGTTGTTTTAGAAACAAAGAAATAGGCAAAACACCGCCACACATACTACGCTAGTGGGAGTCGTCGTTTTTTTCACTAATTCAGAAGTTGGATTTTTGTGATTAAGAGAAAATTCAAATATACCAATCTATAGGATTCTGGATGAGATGTTTCAGAGTTTTTTACTGGGACATGGAACTTAATAGAATTGTAAATTATTTAGTAAACTTTTTGACTGCGTGATTCGAGGTGGATGGATGCTGTCGCCTTTCAGCATAGCGCGACAGAGTGCATGAAGAGGGTTGGGGGACCCAGTTGTTTTTCGAGACTGGCTGAATTTTGTGTAAGACTGTATAATAACACCGAGGTCAATAATAAAAGCTTTAGTATATTTTATAGTTAAGAATTTGTTTAGTGCCATAAACATGGATATATATATTGATAAATCTAATAGAAATAATAATTTTTCGAAAAGAAGATTTGTAAGTTAAATGAGAGTGTTGCGGTAGTAGTGAGCCATTTTGGGGGTCAAAATAACGACGGAATGTAAATATTGAAACAGTTGTTATACACATAGATCTGGGTCGAAATCGCGTGTGATAAAGGGGGCGGGGCCGAATTTAGCAAGTCTTTAGCTGGGTCCTAGCAACTAGCTTCTCAGAAACGGGGGCCACTTGTGTCACGCGGTCAGCCGCGCGCAAGGAGCAGCATTGTGATACGCTGTTGTCGGAATTTAAATGGGATTTCAACATAGCCGCTTGAAGTCGATTACGCAATGGGAAGGTGAAGCATGGGTAGTGCAGCGGTAAGTAAGTTTTTGGTGTGAGTGAAGAAATTCAAAATCTTCAATTGTAGTAGAATATGAAATTAGAGAGGCTGAAGACTGTGAATGTGAAAAATGTTGTAAGAAATGGATTGGGGGCGGCGGCATTATTCCGGGGTGCTTTTTGGTTTCTAGGTAGGGACGCAAAGGAATGGCAGCCCAGATAACATTTGCCTGGTGGCGAACGGGCATAACCTCAGAAAACACAGAACCCTGAACAAGCCGGATGCTAGTCGTTTCCACCCAAACAGTGGCAGAATAGTATGCCCCGTGGGTGAGGCATCTGCTTAGCCCCCCCATACATATATGAGGAGGGCCTTCGTCTTCTGGGCTATTCTTGGTCTTAGAGTAGTCTAATGAGTAGATGATACCGAAAATTAGTGGTGATGTGATGAATAGATGGAGGAAAATGGATGAAAAAGTACTGGGGAAACTACAAGGCCTAAAGGAAACATCCCGAAAAATTAAACTTCGTCCCGCAAAAATTCCATTCGGGAGATGTGGAATGGGAGACTCTCGGTCTTCACATTCGGTTGGAAAGCATAAATGTCACGAGAATAGTTATGTCAACACCAATTTTATACGACTGGAATCAGCAAGTGTAAAAAATGATTCTCGAATCATGTATTAAGTCCTTTGTTAAGTTACGTGTCTGTCTCAAAGGTGAAGTAAATGTTGTTACAGCTGAGCGAGTGATATTCGCGTCTTCCTTACAACGGCCTTTGGGGAACCTCCTGAGACCGAATACCGGCGCACTGCATTCCCAGGCGGCAAAAGCAACGCGGCAGGTGGCACGGAGACTATTGCGTAAGTCCGCACCTCAACGGGGGAAGGGGGGCCGGCGGGGAGCGAGCGCCTCGGCCTTGGGGCGGGGTGTTGTTGGGGCATTTGGAGGGCTTAGGGGCGAAAATGTTAAGGGGGAGATGACAGGCGTCGCCGCGGGGAGACTGTAGGTATTGTCTCGCCAGACCTGCGAGCATACTCCAAACTGTCGAGCGAAGCCGTCCTCTAGTGAGGCCCGAATCCCTACCTCTCCGCCTTTCTAACCTCCCCCTCTCCTCCCCTCGCAACTCCACAGCCGCTGCGTTACGCTTGGGCCCTGCTCCAGCGCGCCCGGGCCCCGGCCGTCGCCCCGGCCCTTCCCGGCGTCCCGCGCGTCCCCCCGCGCGTCCCCCGCGGCGTGCCCCCGCCCGTCTCCGCCCGTCTCCCGCCCGTCCTCCGCCCGGTCCTGACCGCCCGTCCTCCGCGTCCGCCGTCCTCCGCCCGTCCTCCCGCCCATGTCTGACTAAATTGAAATAGGTCGTCCTCCGGCCCGTCCCCCGCCCGTCCTCCCGCGCCTCTGTGCCGCCCGTCCTCCCGGCCCGTCCATCCCGCCCGTCCTCTTATTACCGCATTCCCAGTTTCGATCTGTTCAACACGTTTCCCTCCTAGAGAGCAACACCAGTGCCGCCTCCTGCTCAGAAACATCCGCTACCCATACGCGCTCCCGCAACCATCGCCCATTGTGTCCTTCCTCTACCGGGACCCATCCCTCCCTCCGCCAGA